>WNWK01000196.1:667500-669719 GCA_009830355.1 Cherax destructor | reverse complement strand
CACCGCACTTTCACTATTTCCTATGTGTTTTCCCTCTGCGATCACTCGTATTTCCCTGCTTTTTGGTTTTAAATGAGTATGACACTTTAGCCTGTGCCCACGCCTGTTTGTTGCACTCGATTCCCCTTGGACCACCAATACCACCCAAATTAGCGGAGCTCAAAACGCGTGACTGCTGTGACTGACGCCTCGTGTGTGTGTGTGTGTGTGATGTGTGTGTGTGTGTGTGTGTGTGTGTGTGTGTGTGTGTGTGTGTGCACGCGCGTGTGCGTGTCGTGGCGAATAATTAAAATTAGTCAGTTAGCAAGAACTCATTTAAAATAGTCCTTTTTAAAATTTTCTCTTATTCGTTTAATATATTTTTTTTTCATTTATGTTAATGTAAAAAATAATAATTTTGTACCAAAAGAAGTTTAGAAAACTTACCTAACCTTATTATAACAAGCGCAATTTAATTTAGCCTAATCCAACTAAATATATTTTAGAAAAGTTTAAAATTATTTAATAATAAACAAACATAATGAAATATATTTTTTTTCGTTAGGTTCAGAAGGATTTTTGCGAAGTTACTGCATACACAAATTTTCACTTGCCTTATTCGGCAAGAAAAGCGTTGTTATTTAAACAAAAATAACAAGTTTTACATATATGAAAAAATAGTGAAATTCCAAGTGCTTTGGTGATTTCTCACATCAAGGATCTGTAAAAGTGAAAGATCAACAGAAAGGAACTTAAGAATGAGATTACACCTCGCTGTCACCTTACAGCACCTGTCCTTTTTTATTGTGATGTAGGTAGGTAGTCAAGGACCTGTCGAACACATCTTATATTCTACCCAAGCTTTAAAATTTAACTTGTCTAATGTGTGTTAAATTCTTCACAAACTTTAATATAAATGAATCCAACCTGTATAATCCAAAAGCAATTGTATTCATAGCAATTTCAAAACTATTTTTAATGAAACTTGATTCTATTATATTTATCTCAACCATGGACCTGCTTGATATATCTTTCTCGGCCTTTTGAAAATCAATTGGATGGTTAAAATCTCTCGCATGAATAAACAGAGCATTAGAATCCTGTCCACTTCTAATGCTATAGTTCAAGACTTTTCCCAATTTGATTTTAAACTATCACATTTACAAAGAATCTTGTAGACACACCCATAAGCATTTTTATAGAGCATTTATTATAAGTTTTTTTACTGTACAAGATTTTTAAATACAAATTTCATATTAAGATTCTTTAGAGAGGGTATATCAAGAAAGTTTTCATGGTAAGGGAGAACAAACATATTTTTAGTTGAAAAAGGCTGGTTGTCTTTTTTGAATTGTAAAAAAGTATTTCTAGCAATTTTAAAAGATTTATCAATTAAGTGTTTTGGGTATTTTAGATCATAGCTATTTCATAAATCTTCAAGATTTCTTCATCTCTCTTTCTCTCTCTCTCTCAAAAAAAAAAAAACAAAACTGATGAGAATAGAGAAAGTTTAACTCTATCATGATGTGAAGAATAAGTGCACACAAGAACAGTTACTTGTTTGTTATCTGTAAATTTAAAATTTAAAATATAGGTATGGAATGGGCTAAACTATTTAATTTAACAAGTTTATATCTATATCCTTAGGCATAAGACATAAAGCATCAACATCAACACTTAGCTCTTTTAGATAGGATTTTGTTAAGCAATCTTTTTTTTTTTTTTTCAAAATATTCCATGCACAGATTACTGAAGACAGATAAGAGAGGATTTCCCATTCCCATACCAAACTTCTGAGTGTAAAATTCGCCATTACACACAAATTTTGCACCAACAATACAAAGTTTAACAAGCTCAATGATAGTAGGTACTGGCAATGGTAAATCGTAATTAATCGTAATTAGACATATTACACTGACAGTATCAAAATATTATTACAGCTCGAAATGCGTTTATTAAAATATATTATCGTGAAGGTGAAACTTCTGGGGTTTAGAACATAGAAAAGAAATATGTTTATTTCACATTGTTTTATCTTATTCTTTATCCTCTGCCTCTTCCTTGTTGTTCATTATTATTCTCATATTCATCTTATTTGTTCCCCTCCATTATTATTCTCAATTATCCTCCATCTTTATTTTCATCTTTATACCCTTTTATTCTTTATTATTATTCATCCTTTCATCTTTATTCTCCTTTTTTTATTGTTTTTCTGTTCTACAGGATTACACTCAAAAGGC
>WNWK01000196.1:455000-662500 GCA_009830355.1 Cherax destructor | reverse complement strand
TCCTTTGCCTGAAGAAGAATTTCCCGAAACCCCTGCTGCAACTTTGTATTTCAACACCCATCTGTGCCCCTGTGTTCCCGTCTCTTGAACCGTCTTTCCCTGTCTTCACCAAGCCCTAATTATCGAATACGTTGTGATCATATCTCTCATAGTTCTTATGTAATACTATCAGGTTCAATTAGTTTAGTTTCTCCTCTCATTTCATTGCCATTATCAGTGAGATTAGTGGCATTGCAACTCTCTTCAGTTAGGACATTCATGATGAGATGTCACCTTCAGGATGGTGAGCAATGTTAGGTACGGTCGTAGAATTTATTGGAGTGAAAGATCCTGGGGAAGGGGTTAATGTTAAATTAACCCAGGGAAAAGCAGGGCCACCACGGGCCCAATAAGAGAGCACTGTGTCAACATGCGTGGCAATCGACTAGACATTCTGCTGCCAGAGGACATCGGATGTACTGCAGGGACAGTTGTGGAAGTATTTAGGAAACTGGATCACTACATCCGCGGTGTGCTAGATTAACTAGACTGTGACGAATATGTGGGCCGCCAACAGCAACAGCCTGATTGAACTGACAATCAGTGGCGAGGCCTGAACACATGCTTCACATCACCCGCGAAGATGCTTAACTAGGACTAGTAATAATGGTAGAATTACAGACAATATGTTGGGTAAAACGACACATGTGAAACTAATGTTCGGGGATATAAATAAGGTCTTGAGGGTATCTCTCCAAGAGAGAACCCGCAATAATGGATTCAAATTGGATAAGTTTAGATTTAGAAAGGATATAGGAAAGTATTGGTTTGGAAATAGGGTAGTTGATGAGTGGAACAGTCTGCCTAGTAGGGTTATTGAAGCTAGGACCTTGGGTAGTTTCAAATTTAGGTTGGATAAATTCATGAGTGAGAGGGGTTGGATTTGAGTGGGACTCGCGCATGAGTGGGTAGAATTGTCAAAGCTTATTTCTTGGGTAGCATTGAAAATTAGGTTGGGCAATTATTCTGTTAGTGGGATGGATTGTGAAGGACCTGCCTAGTATGGGCCAACAGGCCTGCTGCAGTGTTCCTCCTTTCTTATGTTCTTATGTTCTTATTTGTGGAAACGTTTCGCTTTTGCTCCTGGAGAGCGAAACGTTGCCACAATAAAATGTTACAAAAGTTACACATGTATGTCCTTTTCCCTAACATAATTAGGACAGTATCTCTTCTGGTATATTGTTCGTAATGTGCAAACTATGAAGTGTTTATTCACTTGCTCAGCGTCCCAGCACTACCTGGCTTGGTACTCCATCTTCCCAGCACTACCTGGCTTGGTACTCCATCTTCCCAGCACTACCTGGCTTGGTACTCCATCTTCCCAGCACTACCTGGCTTGGTACTCCATCTTCCCAGCACTACCTGGCTTGGTACTCCATCTTCCCAGCACTACCTGGCTTGGTACTCCATCTTCCCAGCACTACCTGGCTTGGTACTCCATCTTCCCAGCACTACCTGGCTTGGTACTCCATCTTCCCAGCACTACCTGGCTTGGTACTCCATCTTCCCAGCACTACCTGGCTTGGTACTCCATCTTCCCAGCACTACCTGGCTTGGTACTCCATCTTCCCAGCACTACCTGGCTTGGTACTCCATCTTCCCAGCACTACCTGGCTTGGTACTCCATCTTCCCAGCACTACCTGGCTTGGTACTCCATCTTCCCAGCACTACCTGGCTTGGTACTCCATCTTCCCAGCACTACCTGGCTTGGTACTCCATCTTCCCAGCACTACCTGGCTTGGTACTCCATTACTCTTTCAATGTCTTTTTTTCCATTTTCCTTTCCAACTGTAGTCTTGTTAAGTAAAAGGACACAAATGCAACTAATGTGACATTTTATTGTGGCAACGTTTCGCTCTCCAGGAGCTTTCTCAAGCTCCTGGAGAGCGAAACGTTGCCACAATAAAATGTCACATAACATAAGAACATAAGAATGGAGGAACACTGCAGAAGGCCTACTGGCCCATACAAGGCAGGTCCTTATCAAAACCACCACTACCTAAGAATTTATTCCCGTACTCACGACACAAATCAAACCCAGCCCCTCCCACTCATATATTTGTCCAATCTCTTTTTAAAGCCACCCAAGGTCCTAGCCTCTATCACAGTACTCGGAAGATTGTTCCACGCATCTACAACTCTGTTCGAAAACCAGTACTTGCCTATGTCCTTTCTAAATCTAAATTTATCCAATTTAAATCCGTTATTTCTGGTTCTTACTTGGTTCGATATCCTCAGTATTTTATTAATATCTCCTTTGTTTATGCCCATCATCCACTTGTACACCTCGATGATATCTCCCCTCATTCTACGTCTCTCCAGAGAGTGGAGTTTCAACGCTCTAAGTCTATCTTCATACGGGAGATTTCTTATACTGTAAATCATTTTAGTCATTCTTCTTTGTATGTTCTCCAATGAATCTATATCCATCCTGTAGTAAGGAGACCAAAACTGAGCTGCATAATCCAAATGAGGTCTCACTAGTGATGTATAGAGCTGTAAAATAACTTTTGGACTTCTGTTGCTTATACATCTTGAAATAAATCCTAGTAATCTGTTAGCCTTATTGCACACTTAGGCACTGTTGTCTTGGCTTTAGATTTCTGCTTACCATGACTCCCAAGTCTTTTTCACATTCTGTATGATCAAGCTCAACTTCACCTAGTTTATAAATTCGAGGATATTTTCATTACCAACGACTAGCACCTTACACTTGTCCACATTGAACTTCATCTGCCACTTTTCAGACCAAGACATTAATTTATCCAAATCCTCCTGGAGTTCACTGTTATCCTCCTCAGAATGAATTATACGGCCTATTTTTGTATCATCAGCAAATTTACTCATGTCACTTGCAATTCCTTCATCAAGGTCATTAATGTAAATTATGAACAACAATGGGCCCAAAACTGATCCTTGTGGAACGCCACTAGTGACAAATCCCCATTCAGATTTGACCCCATTAATGGAAACTCTCTGCTTTCTATTGGTAAGCCATGCCTCTATCCATGCTAGAACTTTACTTCCTATACCATGAGCTGCCACCTTTCTTAAGAGTCTCTTGTGAGGTACTCTATCGAAGGCCTTACTGAAATCCAAGTAAACTATATCATATTCTTTATCACTGTCTACTGCCTCAAATGTTTTATTGAAAAACGTCAGTAAATTTGTCAGGCAGGAACGACCTCTCGTAAACCCATGCTGAGATTCATTAATCAAATTATGTTCTTCAAGGTGACTTATGATAATATCAGCTATAATTGATTCTAATAATTTGCCTACTATAGACGTGAGGCTTATTGGACGGTAATTTGATGGAATGGACTTATCCCCTGATTTGAATATAGGAACTACATTAGCTATCTTCCACATCTCTGGCACAACACCAGTTAGGATGGACGTATTAAACACATTCGTTAATGGCTGACTAAGTTCCATTTTGCATTCTTTAAGTACCCTGGAAAACAACTCGTCGGGTCCCGGGGACTTATTTTGCTTCAGTTTATCTATCTGTTTGATAACCATGTCCCTCGTGACAGTAATATTAGTTAATTTGAATTCTTCAGGAACTGAATAATTGTTAATTTCTGGAATCTCATTTACGTCTTCTTGTGTAAAGACTGACAAAAATAGTCATTAAATAGAGAACACATTTCCAGTTCGTTATCCGTCAGCTGTCCATTCCCAATTTTCAGAGGTCCTACCTTTTCCCTCACCTTCGTCCTGTACACTTGAAAGAACCCTTTTGGATTAGTCTTTGATTCATTAGCAACCTTAATCTCATAGTCACGTTTAGCCTTTCTAATCCCTTTTTACTTCTCTTTTCAACTGAACATATTGGTCAATAAGGTTAACATCTCCTCTTTTGATGCGCCTATAAATTCCTCTTTCTCCCCTAATAAATGTTTTAGCCTCCTGTTAATCCATTTGGGATCGTTATTATTTGACCTAAATTCTCTCTGGGGAATAAACATACTCTGTGCACGTTGTACATTATTAAGAAACAAATCATAAACGCAGATCCCATCGTAATCGTTAGCTAGATTACCCCAGTCGAGATTAGACAGGTGTTCCCTAAGTCCAATATAATCGGCAGAACGAAAATCAGGAACTTTTACCGTATTATCCCTATTCTCGTACTCCCATGTAATATTAAAAGTAATGGATTTGTGATCACTAGCTCCAAGCTCTTCAGTGATCTCCAGATTATTTACAAGAGTTTCTTTATTTGACAAGACTAGGTCGAGCAAATTATTACCTCTGGTAGGCTCCGTCACACACTGCTTCAGAAAACAGTCCTGAACTACTTCCATAAAGTCACTGGACTCAAGATTACCGGTCAAAGAAGTCCAGTCAATTTGACTAAAGTTAAAATCCCCTACTAACACTACGTTATTGTGCCTAGAAGCCCTAACAATTTCGTCCCAAAGAAGTCTCCTCTATCGTGATCCAAGCCTGGAGGTCGGTATATTACACCTAGAATCAGTTTTCTTGACCTTCTAGAAACTCTACCCAAACAGATTCTGTTAATGATCCATCTATTTTTATGCCTGTTTTTATGCAGCAATTTATATTTTCTCGTACATACAATGCAACTCCACCCCTTTCCCATTATATCTATCTACATGGAACAACTTAAACCCTGAATATGACACTCAGCAATCATATCCCGACTCTTGGTATTATACCATGTTTCAGTTATTGCAATGACATCAAAGTTCCCAGCACATGCTACCAAACGTAATTCGTTAATTTTATTTCTGGCGCTTCGACAGTTAGTATAAAATACATTGATATGTATCTTCTTGTGAACCTTTTTCAGCTTTTGTTTTACACAATTTTTGTTACTATCATTACCCTGTGTCACTCGATTACTGTTATTGTTATGATTTATGATATCAAAGCCTGAATCAATATTTTGGCCCTCATTATTTACCATTCCTAAACCCATACCTCTAACTAATCCTAGTTTAAAGCCCTAACAACATCCTCAACTGAGCTAGAGAGAAATTCTACACCTGCCCTGGATAAGTGAACCCCATCCCTGGCATACATGTCATTTCGGCCATAGAAGTGGTCCCAGTTGTCAATGAATGGGACTGCATTATCCTTACAGTGTTTGTCCAGCCAGCAATTTATACCAATCGCTCTGGACAGCCATTCATTTCCAACACCCCTTCTTGGCAAAATGCCACATATAACAGGGCTCCCTCCCTTCCTAATGATGTCTATTGCTGCCTTATACCTACTAACTAAATCCTCACTTCTACGCTTGGATACATCATTGCCTCCAGCACTGAGGCAGATAATAGGATTGATCCCATTACCATGCATGATGTTGTCAAGTCGGCTAACAATGTCTTCCATCCCAGCCCCAGGAAAGCAAACCCTCTGTCTCCTACTCCTATCTTTCAAGCAGAAGGCCCTATCCATATATCTAACTTGGCTATCCCCAACAACAACAATGTTTTTACCTTCCTTGGTACAGTTCGTCGTGACGTTCCCAGTAGTCGACTCACATTCGTCTGGAAGCACAGAAAAGGAGTTCGAAGTTTCCACAGCAGTCTCTTTCTTCTTCGTCGTTACTACCTCTCCATTCGTCTTCTTGATCTTCAACTTCGTCCCATGCTGTCCGGCCACTGCCCAGGTTACCTTCTTGACCTGAGGACTCACAACAGGAGGACTACTACGAATCCTCTTGTTTTCCTCCGTCAATCGCCGTATCTCAAGCTTCGCTACCCTCAATTCCTCCTTAAGCTGCTGGTAAAGTTGCTCAATAGGGGGCATCTTGATTCAGTCCACAGGGAGTACACTAGACACGTCTTCACTGAGCTAAGAACAGGTCACCACTGTGCTAAGAACAGGTCACCACTGAACTAAGAACAGGTCACCACTGCTAAGAACAGGTCACCACTAGCTAAGAACAGGTCACCACTCAGCTAAGAACAGTTGCATTTGTGTCCTTTTACTTAACATATTGTCGGTAATTCTACCAATATTATTACAAACTGTAGTCTTACTTCAGTCTGGTTTATTCACTTCAGCGTGTTTCTTCGGGGTTACTTCCACCAGGTGGTCGAAACCTTGGTTTTGGCATTCACTGTAACCCAGTGGTACCCTTTAGTGCACTTTTCGAATGTTGTATGATTGGATTTTATAAAATAAATACATGTACATGTTGCTATATTACTATCAGCTGTGACGCCGACGTTTTCATTTTCAGTACCTTTGCAACTGGCGCAGTTACATGGCTCCCGGGGCCAGGAGCTATAAACAGAACCATGCAACCAGGACTACGTAAGTATAATAAGAACATAAGAACATAAGAATGGAGGAACACTGCAGAAGGCTTACTGGCCCATACAAGGCAGGTCCTTATCAAAACCACCACTACCTAAGAATTTATTCCCGTACTCACGACACAAATCAAACCCAGCCCCTCCCACTCATATATTTGTCCAATCTCTTTTTAAAGCCACCCAAGGTCCTAGCCTCTATCACCCTACTCGGAAGATTGTTCCACGCATCTACAACTCTGTTCGAAAACCAGTACTTGCCTATGTCCTTTCTAAATCTAAATTTAACCAATTTAAATCCGTTATTTCTGGTTCTTACTTGGTTCGATATCCTCAGTATTTTATTAATATCTCCTTTGTTTATGCCCATCATCCACTTGTACACCTCGATGATATCTCCCTCATTCTACGTCTCTCCAGAGTGGAGATTCAACGCTCTAAGTCTATCTTCATACGGGAGATTTCTTATACTGTAAATCATTTTAGTCATTCTTCTTTGTATGTTCTCCAATGAATCTATATCCATCCTGTAGTAAGGAGACCAAAACTGAGCTGCATAATCCAAATGAGGTCTCACTAGTGATGTATAGAGCTGTAAAATAACTTTTGGACTTCTGTTGCTTATACTTCTTGAAATAAATCCTAGTAATCTGTTAGCCTTATTGCGCACACTTAGGCACTGTTGTCTTGGCTTTAGATTCCTGCTTACCATGACTCCCAAGTCTTTTTCACATTCTGTATGATCAAGCTCTACTTCACCTAGTTTATAAATTCGAGGGATATTTTCATTACCAAGGACTAGTACCTTACACTTATCCACATTGAACTTCATCTGCCACTTTTGAGACCAAGACATTAATTTGTCCAAATCCTCCTGGAGTTCACTGGTATCCTCCTCAGAATGAATCATACGGCCTATTTTTGTATCATCAGCAAATTTACTAATGTCACTTGCAATTCCTTCATCAAGGTCATTTATGTAAATTATGAACAACAATGGGCCTAAAACTGATCCTTGTGGAACGCCACTAGTGACTAATCCCCATTCAGATTTGACCCCATTAATGGAAACTCTGCTTTCTATTGGTAAGCCATGCCTCTATCCATGCTAGAACTTTACCTCCTATACCATGAGCTGCCACCTTTCTTAAGAGTCTCTTGTGAGGTACTCTATCGAAGGCCTTACTGAAATCCAAGTAAACTATATCATATTCTTTATCACTGTCTACTGCCTCAAATGTTTTATTGAAAAACGTCAGTAAATTTGTTAGGCAGGAACGACCTCTCGTGAACCCATGCTGAGATTCATTAATCATATTATGTTCTTCAAGGTGACTTCTAATAATATCAGCTATAATTGATTCTAATAATTTGCCTACTATAGATGTGAGGCTTATTGGACGGTAATTTGATGGAATTGACTTATCCCCTGATTTGAATATAGGAACTACATTAGCTATCTTCCACATCTCTGGCACAATACCAGTTAGGATGGACGTATTAAACACATTTGTTAATGGCTGACTAAGTTCCATCTTGCATTCTTTAAGTACCCTGGAAAACAACTCGTCGGGTCCCGGGGACTTATTTTGCTTCAGTTTATCTATCTGTTTGATAACCATGTCCCTCGTGACAACTACCCTATTTCCAAACCAATACTTTCCTATATCCTTTCTAAATCTAAACTTATCTAACTTGAATCCATTATTGCGGGTTCTCTCTTGGAGAGATATCCTCAAGACCTTATGTATATCCCCTTTGTTAATACCCATTTTCCACTTGTATACCTCGATCATGTCTCCCCTCTTTCTACGTCTTACAAGTGAATGTAATTTAAGGGTCTTCAATATTTCTTCGTAAGGAAGATTTCTAATGCTATGTATTAATTTAGTCATTCTACGTTGAATGTTTTCTAACGAATTTATGTCCATTCTGTAATATGGAGACCAAAACTGAGCTGCGTAATCTAGGTGAGGCCTTACTAATGATGTATAAAGCTGTAATATAACCTCTGGACTTCTGTTGCTATGGTAAGCAGCAACCCTAAACCAAGTCAGCAATGCCCAACCGTAAGAAACAAAGCAAACAGACCACTGGGACCCATATCAAGAAGTGTAAGCAACAGAAGTCCAGCGGCTATATTACAGCTCCACACATCTTAGCAAGGCCTCACCTAGATTACGCAGCTCAGCTCCGGTCTCCATTCCACAGAATGGACACAAATTCGCTAGAAAACATTCAGCGACGAACGGCAAAGTCAATTCACAGCACCAGAAATCCCAAATCAGCATTACTCTTGGGTAGAGAGGGTGTGAGGGGTCTCTTGTAAAGCTACGGCGAATATTCCCTGTATACATCCTTTCATTAAATCTTAATCCTTGTGATTGTACTTCCTGAGTCATGACACGGAGATCAGGAGACCCGGAACACGGAGATCAGGAGACCCGGAACACGGAGATCAGGAGACCCGGAACACGGAGATCAGGAGACCCGGAACCCGCTACGGATATGGATTGTGAACGGTGAAGAGTTAGCCTCAGTTTCACTTGCTTCGTAATGTGATTTCTGCAATATGACTGTGCAGGCATTTCTAATCAAAGTGAGTATATGACTGTGGCCTAGACAATCAAATGTGTGACTATGACACTGGAATGAATATGTAAATTTTACACACTGCTCTGTGTGGCTCTGTTTTACGGCCTTTCGGCGTCATGAGCAGTGTGGAAAAAAGACACTTATGTACACTTATGCGCGTAAGTGCCTTTTTCCACATCTTGTCGGGATCACCATACCACTTTTAAGTCATGTGTAGTGTCATCAACCCAGAGGACTTTCGAGTGGGGGTTCAATGCCATCATCAGAAGGCAGCATAGTGACTACCTTCCTGTCTTTCCACTTCATGGCCAAGACTCCATCAGCAGTGGATAAGTGGTTCAATTTTGTTAACAGACGACCAGTTAACCTAACCTAATTAAAAAGAGGCTATTGGTCGATTCACAATGATTTGTATGTTTAAATGTAATATTGTATAATTTAGATGAATGGCAAGCTAAATATACAAATCTTGCCGCACTTACATGTGTAGTATATAGGAAAAAAGCATACATATACATTTGCGCAACTGAACGGATACATGTAATTATTGTAAACACGAATTATTTCGTCATATCAATGAACATTTTCGTGAGTGTGCTCAGAGTGACACGGTGGTGAAGTTTTAAAAATGAAGTTAGCGGCATAAGAGGCTTGATGGCAGGCAGGTGCCAGGCACACTGGAACATCCACTCGATGCTGATCAGGTGCTCAGTATTTACACTGCAATTATCGATGGAGTTATCAAATTCTGGATTGGAGCATCCTCTACTGGGTGGATGACATCTTGTGCCACTACCCCCTGTCAGTTTAGAAGTGGCGTCCTTATGCGATGGGTCAATATTTTGAATTACCTATTTTTTTTTTACGTAGATGGGAGTAGGTGGCACCGAATCCTCTGAGTGTTCTGGTAAAGTGTTTAGTATCATAGCCCAAGGGTGGTTATCCCTATAAATGTAAAGTTTAACTCGTTGGTGCAGTGCCATTCTGTGGATTTCTTGGATTGTATAACAGCTCAGGGTGGATCTTCCTTTTAAGTGCATAAAGTTCTCCTGTCTTGTATAGTTGGTGTTCTTTGAGTTTGTCCAAACGAGCAATTTTTGGCATCAATATTATAAATCTTGTAGAGATCCTCCATTCTGATTCTGCCATTCAAGGAGATTCCAGAGGCCAAGCGATTACCTTTATTTTGCACCTCTGGAGTTTTATCATGTTAGTTTTATTTGTTAATGACAATGGCACTAAAGAGGCACTCTTAGAGTTGACGTATTAATATTTCATACAGTTTTCTTGATATGTGGTCGAGCTTGGTGACAGGGACAGCTGGTGAATAAGTTGCGGAGCTTGGTGACAGGGACAGCTGGTGAATAAGTTGCGGAGCTTGGTGACAGGGACAGCTGGTGAATAAGTTGCGGAGCTTGGTGACAGGGACAGCTGGTGAATAAGTTGCGGAGCTTGGTGACAGGGACAGCTGGTGAGTTTACTTTGCTCTTCAAGCAATTCAATTTAAAAATAAATGAGTATATTACTTCTTTCAACACACCGGCCGTCTCCCACCGAGGCAGGTGACCCAAAACGGAAGAAACTCTTCTTTTTACATTTAGTAATGTTTACAGGAGAGGGGGTTACTAGCCCCTTGTTTCCGGCATTTTAGTCTCGACGCGCGTGGCTTACGGAGGAAGACTTCTTCTCCACTCCCTCAGGGAGAATGAGTATATTTATTGGGTATTAAATTGTCAGTTGGAGTCATCGTTGCGTGTTTGCACTTACAAAACTGAAATTGACATTGGATATTGTCCTTAGATCTTTAAAAAAATAGAATTTCGATTGCTCCGAGAAAGGTATCCCCGCATCCCATAAGCCTAGCCCCCTCTACCTCAGTGCATGCAGTTAAATATTAGAGATGAAGATTTGTAGTGAATTAGGGAAAAAAATAATATATTGAAAATATTGGGTGTTGTTCAATATTGACAAATTGGGACCTACATAGCCAAAAAACTAATACGAAATTTCCACTAAGGATCACTAGCTTTGAAAGTTTCAAGCTTATCAGAAGAGGCATTTTCGAATTATCTCAAAGCCTAATATACCGAAATAAACCTATATTGAAAGTTTGAAGCTGCTCAGAAGTTGTATAGTCACGTTATCGGTGCTGAAGGTTTGAAGCCGATCGAATGAGGCATTCACAAATTATCCCATGAAAACCCCATTTCAGTTTTTTTTTAATTTCTTCGTAAAAATATCAAATTGGCAACGCCAGAATGAACCCAAATCTCTCTCTACGTAAGATACATAATTGTTTATCACTTAAAGCCACTTAGAGTTCTCCAGTTATTTAATGGAAACCAATTTCTTTAATCAAATTGGCAAAATAAAATTGTTAAAAAACAAGGCAAAGCCTTAAGAACACACCAGTGCTAAAAGTTTCAAGCAGACCAGAAAATGCATTCTCCAGTTAAAGCACATAATCCAACTATCCCTATTTTATTAATGATATATAATTGCAAATTTCGCCCTAGACAGCCTAAATTCTCAAATTCTCAAATTTTTCATAAAATAAATCAGCTATTAAAGATTAAAGTCATACGAGGCATACTTATTGTATGGAAAAAAATACCATTCCATTTTAAAAATAAAATTAACATTGTCAGCTACACTCTCCATTAACACCCAAGCTTCTTAATACAAGTGTTGAAAATTTGAAGCCGATCAGAAGAGGCATTCCCAAGTTATCACGCAGAAACCACAATCGGGAATGGTTTACAGCATATAAAGTCCATCACCACCAGTCCCTCACCCTCACTACCCGTCCCTCACCCTTACCACCAGTCCCTCACCCTTACCACCAGTCCCTCACCCTTACCACCAGTCCCTCACCCTTACCACCAGTCCCTCACCCTTACCACCAGTCCCTCACCCTCACCACCAGTTCATCACCCTCACTACCAGCCCATCACCCTCACTACCAGCCCATCACCCTCACTACCAGCTCATCACCCTCACTACCAGCCCATCACCCTCACTACCAGCTCATCACCCTCACTACCAGCCCATCACCCTCACTACCAGCCCATCACTCTCACTACCAGCCCATCACCCTCACTACCAGCCCATCACTCTCACTACCAGCCCATCACCCTCACTACCAGCCCATCACTCACTACCAGCCCATCACCCTCACTACCAGCCCATCACCCTGACTACCAGCTCATCACCCTCACTACCAGCCCATCACCCTCACTACCAGCCCATCACCCTCACTACCAGCCCATCACCCTCACCACCAGCCCATCACCCTCACCACCAGCCCATCACCCTCACTACCAGCCCATCACCCTCACTACCAGTCCATCATCACCAGTACTGAAGTTTCAGGAGCCTTCCCCTGTAGTTTACCAGTGTAGAAAATTTGAAACCGATCAGATAAGGCGTTTTTGAGAAAGAATGAGGCAACGACTGAGAGGTATCCTCTGCAGGAATACCTAATAGAATTGTTTATGCTAGCCTGGAATATAATGAAGTTAGTGGCCCAGCTGCCAGGTCCAAAGTTCCTCCTCGTATTTTTGTTTCCCCCCTCTTCCTTCCGATTCCTCCACCTCTTCCTTCCCCTCCTCTATCCACTTCCCTCTTCTTCCAGTTCCTCCTTCACCACTACGTCCTCCTGTTCCTGCATTTCAAACTATTTCTGCAATGAATGACAATGTAATTTCTTAAGTTGTTGATTAGTGTAATGACGTATGCCACGAGTCACGTCTGGCACATCATGAACCCCGTATGGCAGCACCATGAACCCCATATGGCAGCACCATGAACGACGCAAGGCAGCACCATGAACCACGTCTGGCACCACCATGAACCACGTCTGGCACACCATGAACCACGTCTGGCACACCATGAACCACGTCTGGCACACCATGACCACGTCTGGCACACCATGACCACGTCTGGCACACCATGACCACGTCTGGCACCACCATGAACCACGTCTGGCACACCATGAACCACGTCTGGCACACCATGAACCACGTCTGGCACACCATGAACCACGTATGGCACCACCATGAACCACGTATGGCACCACCATGAACCACGTATGGCACCACCATGAACCACGTCTGGCACCACCATGAACCACGTATGGCACCACCATGAACCCTGTATAACAGCAACAGACTCCCACAGTTGAACTATTAAAGAAAATGGATGTGTGGGGGAACTGACTAATTATATTGGATGTGTGGGGGTACTGACTAATTATATTCATTAACTAATTACTTGATTAAAAGGCTTCCTTAGCTTTTCAGCGAGAAATTAATTATTTAAACATAATTACGGAATTTTCGACGTAATTTTAATCAAATCCAAGATTTTTTTTCTTATGGCAATGAGTAGGTAGCTGCAGTCATTATTGTTTCATGCTGGTGAAAGGTTCTCGATCCAGGGATATGGTGCTTCTCTCCACTTCCTAGAATCAAAGTAGATTTATTTCTCATGCGCTGTTTGGCCCTTCCGGGTTTTGCATTGGGCATAAATGTAATAAGGTAATATTTTATACAGTACGATCTGTTAGCTATCATACACATTTGTATTTCCTTTGGAGTGTATTTTTTCCCTTCGATGTATATGCACTGAATAGCAGTGTATATACACCGAGGGATGTATATCTTGGTTGTACACATAGTGGTGTATATTTTAGTATATATCTAGGGATGTATATCTTGGTATACATTGAGGGATGTATATATCGGTATACATCGAGGGATGTATATTTTGGTATACATCGAGGGATGTATATTTTGGTATACATCGAGGGATGTATATCTTGGTATATATACATCGAGGGATGTATATCTTGGTATACATCGAGGGATGTATATCTTGGTATACATCGAGGGATGTATATCTTGGTATACATCGAGAGATGTATATCTTGGTATACATCGAGGGATGTATATCTCTGTATACATACACTGAGATTTGGATTCATCCCTTATTCTAGAAATGAAAATATTTTTGACTGGTGGTGAAGAGGTGACATGCATGTCACCCTCGTGTAGTCGATAGCCTTCAAACCTGTTAATAAAAAAAATCTGATTTTGCGAAAAAAAAGTCTTTCGAGCGACGAAAAACACGAATGATAATGCTAGTGTAAACTTAGAGAGTTAATGAACGATTGCTACCTGCCATGACCACGGTTCAAGTCTCCGAACATTCTTGTTATTCTTATATGTTTAGGCAGCAGATGTTTTGGCCCCCCCAAAAAAAAATTATGTAGCTGATATTCTCGCCAAGAATGTTATGTTTATTAGAGAAGGGTTTGATCCTAGGATCTTTGTGTTTATGTTCAGTAGTAGGTATTATAGGAAGATGCGTAGGTAATGATCGTTAATGGCAATTACCAGCAACTACGATCACCTCACTACCACTATCCATCAACCCCCAACACCCCACTATCTACACCATCCCCAACACTTCACTGTCACTATCACTCTACACCAAATTAACAAGACACAACCACCGCCAACCCACGGCATACCAGCATTACTCCCATCAACCCAACATTCCCCAGCCACCACCTGCCACCCTTCACCACTCACAGATGTACTATTGCATTTTGTTAAAAAATGTACCACTAATACTACCTAAAACCATCCTTCCTCCTCTCCCTCCATCCTCTTCCCCTCCCTTTCTCTTTCCCCTCCACCCTTCCATCTTCCAAACCACCTAGCTCTTCCCTACCCTCCCAGTTCTCTTCCCTACCCTCCAACCACCACTACCACCCCAACCAGCAAATCACCCCCTGCCTCCTCCCTTCCTGCAACTCCATCACCATCACTCCATCTTGTTTACAACCATCTCGGTAATCTGTTTGACGAGGTCTTGGCCTATTTAACTAAAACCCTCGAGGGTCTCTGAGCTTCCCAAATTTATTTGTCAACAAAACTTCGACTATCATTCCCTGAAGAAATTCCTCCCTTACTCTCCACCCCGTTTTCACTATTTTGGTTACTGTTATTTTGAGATAATGGGTAAGTATAATGAAATAGAAATCACAATGAAAAGAGGGATTTATATATGTCATTATTAAAAAAATACCACTGTGAAAAAATAAATTGGAATACATGAGCGATTTTATGTGCTTACACATCTTCAGAAGAGTCATTCCTCTGAAGATGTGTGTAAACACGTGAAAGCGCTCAAGATTTCCTGTTTATTTGTTCACAGTGGTATTTTTTAATAATGAAATATATATGATTTTTTTTTCAACAAGTCGGCCGTCTCCCACCGAGGCAGGGTGACCCAAAAAGAAAGAAAATCCCCAAAAAGAAAATACTTTCATCATCATTCAACACTTTCACCACACTCATACATAATCACTGTGTTTGCAGAGGCGCTCAGATACGACAGCTGAGAATAGTCCCTCCCAGCTGTCACTATCCCAGACCCCTCCTTTAAAGTGCAGGCATTGTACTTCCCATTTCCAGGACTCAATTCCAACTAAATCAATTAACTGGTTTCACTGAATCCCTTCACAAAATGTTACCCTGCTCACACTCCAATAGCTCGTCAGGTCTCAAAAACCATTCGTCTCCATTCACTCCTATCTAACACGCTCACACATGCTTGCTGGAAGTCCAAGCCCCTCGCCCACAAAATCTCCTTTACCCCCTCCCTCCAACCTTTTCTAGGACGACCCCTACCCCGCCTTCCTTCCCCTACAGATTTATACGCTCTCCAAGTCATTCTACTTTGATCCATTCTCTCTAAATGACCAAACCACCTCAACAACCCCTCTTCAGCCCTCTGACAAATACTTTTAGTAACTCCACACCTTCTCCTAATTTCCACACTCCGAATTTTCTGCATAATATTTACACCACACATTGCCCTCAGACAGGACATCTCCACTGCCTCCAGCCGCCTCCTGACTGCAGCATTTGCAACCCATGCTTCACACCCATATAAGAGTGTTGGTACCACTATACTCTCGTACATTCCCTTCTTTTGCAAGTCCAAATGCGATCCAGTGACTCTGACCACTGATAAATGGTATGGTGATACCGACATGATGATGAGAAAGACACACACGTATGTATATTCCAGGACTGTACGGAAGTTCTAAACTGTACACAAGTGTGTTTCTCCACACATTGTCCCCTACATCATGAGGTCAACAATTATTGAAAAACCAGAACACGTCACGTGCGTGGATTTTGGATAGTTATCACAGCTTCCAGCTGCCAAATTTTTTACACGGATCTCAACTTCACACCACAGGGAAGGACAGAATATAGTAGTCACTCTTTCAGAAGAATTATAAATCAGGGAACGGGTGAGGGATTGAACCCACGGCCTGTGAGTGCTAAAATTCACAAGCCAGTGCGCTAACCTCTCCGTGATTTGTGTGTAGTCATGTTATTATGATTTTGCGAGTCACGAAGAAACATCAGAAGCAACAGAATACAAGCACTCAGAAAAATGTGCTTTTGAAGGTGCATGTGTGAGGCTTTATGCTCGTACCTGTAAACCCCGACAGTGGAGGAGTGAGAAGAATGTACTGTATAGCACAGTGTCGAAGCTGGAACAGTTAATGAGCATCTTACCATCTTACAGTACACACCTCTTTGTTTTTGTATGTAGTGTGGGAGGTAGCTGGAGTAAAAAGCCGAGGCTGAACCACTGAACAGGTCTGATTAACCCGGTCAGGTCTTAATCAGATGACCTGTTCACCACCACTTAAAATGGCCACACTCCCACAACCACTTCCCCAGTACCACTTCCCCAGTACCACTTCCCCACCCCACTACCACTCTCCCACTATCACAAAGCAACTTAAAATTAGACAAAAATTTAGAGAAGTAATTTTAGATGACGTTTCGGACCGTCCTGTACAATTATTAATTCGCCAGTGATTTCATGATAGTCCTGAACGGAGAACTGTTTCGCCCGCGGTGCTGTTTTTCCTAATCATTTCAGGGGGAAGTCGGTAGGCGATATTTAGAGTTAAGACAAATTAACTGTAATGTCTCCATGAGAGAATAAGCTGGAGGCACTAGAACCAGCAGGAACTGTATGCAAACAGCAGCAGGCACCCGATAAACGGCATGACATAAAACGCTGGAGGCACTACAACTGGCAGGAGTAGTTAGACGACACAGTGCAAGGCAGAACAACACGCCGAAGGCACTAGAACCGACAGGAACGACATGCAAGCAGCAGAAGCAGTCGCAACGCACTGCACGAGAGAACACGCTAGAAGTACCAAGATCAGCAGCATCCACCGTCGTGACCCGACATGACAGAACAACTTAAGTGGAGTGGAAAGTCAATAAGAGGTAAGCCAACGGAGGCTTAACCACGGGTATGTAACATTGGTAATCCAGCTGATGCTTAACCAATGGTATCCAGCAGTCACATAATTAATACCCAGCACCAGTACACAAGCGATTACTTAGTCATTGAGAGAATGATCTCACCAAAAACCAATGTCAGGAGACAAAAATGTCTCCTGACGAACGCAGCAGCACCACAGTCGTGCTGTGGAGCAATTATCATATGTGGAGAAAGCCACTTGTGTTCACTTCAGGACATCTGTTAGAGGAAACGTTTCGCCATGAATGGATTCTTCAGTCTTAGAGATAACTGGCGAAACGTTTCCTCTAACAAATTTTCTGAACTGTACGTAGGTGTCATTTTTTCCACTTCTTGTCGGTCTCACCAGACCATCTTACAATACAGAAGAACCGTAAACAATACCAGATTGTGCATAATACCAGATTTGATGATGTATGCCTATTGCAGGTATTTCAATTATGTCAGATTACGCCTCGAAACACTCTGAAACACAAAAATATGCAATGAAAAAAGTTTTCTCTAGTTCGTCATTAGCTGATGAAGGGAGAGCCAGTTGGCCCTCCCACGCAGCAATCCCCCAGAGCAAGTCTCGCTAACGACCGAGGCCACACGCTAGTTCTCACTCTGCGATCCGCTACGCACCGGGAATTAGCGGAGCGAATTATGACAGGTCAATAAGCGCAGCGCACTAACCCTGGATTTTCCCGGAGGTGTGAAAGCTCTCGTGGAAATCTGGCGTCGAGGAACGCCGGCTGAGCTGCCTTTTTAGCGGCTTCGCGGTAATGAAGCGATTTTACCGATAGATAAATATCTATTATAGTATCGATCTAATGAAATAGATGAACGTCTATTACTTTTTATTGTTGATTGAAATTAGGCGTCGAATTTTTTGGGGGAAAACCCGTTTCCGTGAGCAAGAACGGTTCCCGTTTGATATATTTTGACGCTTTTTAATTCTGTTTGGGGAATAAATATGGTTGCTATTGTCTTGACAGAATTCCTAACATTATCTAAGCTGTATAGACGATGTCTTAATCACGTCTATTTTTTTTAGGGGTGATGAATATTTTACCTATGACATTGAAGAAAAATGAACTAAAAGATGTGTTTAAGCTTAATATACGAGATGTTTTGAAGAAAAGACAACGTTTTGGGCAGAACGTTGTCTCGAAAAAAGCTTGTTTTGAAGTATTTCTTTTCTAAGTTATTATCGGCGAAATGTCACCTGGTTCCATAAGCAATTTTATGTACGTCTCTCTGTTAGTACTGGATGAGTCTTCCTGTGTGTGTGTGATTGCCTCTTTCTCTCTCTCTCAGTACTGAATGAGCCTGGTCACAGACCGGGCCGCAGGGGCGTTGACCCCTGGAACTCTCTCCAGATAAACCTGTGTGTGTGTGTGTCTGCCCCTGTCAGTACTGGATGAGGCTTCTTGTGTGTATGCCTCTTCGTGTTAGTATATAACAAGGCCTTGTTTCGTGGTTGAAATTAGCCTTGATCTTACCACTACCACGAGTGTCCTCGGATCATGAGCAACATCTAGCTCTGCTGGGTGCTTGGTATTTGAAGGCTCGCTGGTTAAGTGGTTAAGGCAATGCGAACGTTGTTCTGTCTCTTGAGGCAGGAGAATGTGTCGCAAGATCTAATCCCGGCCGAACTTCAAGCTGAAAATTAAAAGTTACGGGTGGTAAGAAGTACCTTTTTCAGGCAGCGAGGTTGGTGCAGCACCAATAAACTTGTGTGGTCTACAGATCATTAACTACATTACTGTGTCGACCTCTGGAAGCCTCCACACAGGTTTCCGTTACAATGTAGACACTGGTTATAAAGTGAGATGATGGTACCAAGACACTGATAAAAAAAAAAATTGTTATAATGTTTCGTCTACACGGTGGACTTCTTCAGTCAAATTCAGAGGACATTAAACACGGAGGCAGAAGCAGCAGTGTAGAGGCTCCATCAACCTTGAAGGAATCGTCACTCACTGTGGAATTTGAGAAGTAATGGAATATATAAAAAAACAGAGAAATTGACGACGTCGTCAATGGGAAATTGCACTTAGTTAAAACATTACCTACAGATCTCTAAATGGAATGTTGCAAATGTTCAACTATTGCCCACTAATAAGAGAATTATAATAGTCTTGTTTCGTGGATTTTCGATTGGTTTTTATATTTTTTTCCGGAGACTGCCCCGGCCCTCACGATTTACTCTCTCATCATAACTCTGTGTGTGTGTGTGTGTGTGTGTGTGTGTGTGTGTGTGTGTGTGTACTCACCTAGTTGTGGTTGCAGGGGTAGAGTCGCAGCTCTTGACCTTGCCTCTTCACTGGCCGCTACTAGGTCTCACTTCCTGCACCATGAGCTTTATCATACCTCTTCTCAAAGCTATGTATGGATCCTGCCTCCACTACATCACTTCCCAGACTACTCCACTTCCTGACAACTCTGTGACTGAAAAAAATACTTCCTAACATCCCTGTGATTCATCTGAGCCTTCAACTTCCAACTGTGACCCCTTGTTGCTGTGTCTTATCTCTGGAACATGCTGTATCTGTCCACCTTGTCGATTCCTCTCAGTATTTTATATATCGTTATTATATCCTCCCTATCTCCTGTCCTCCAGTGTCGTCAGGTCGATTTTCCTTAACCTCTCTTCGTATCACATGCCCCTTAGCTCCGAGACTAGTCTTGTTGCAAATCTTTGCACTTTCTCTAATTTCCTCACGTGCTTGGCTAGGTGTGGGTTCCAGACTGGTTCTGCATACTCCAATATAAGCCTGACGTACACGATGTACAGGGTCCTGAACGATTCCTTATTGAGGTGTCGGAAAGCTATTCTTAGGTTTGGTAGGCGCCCATATGCTGCAGCAGTTATTTGGTTGATGTGCGCCTCAGGAGATGTGTTAAGTGTTATACTTACCCCAAGATCCTTTTCCTTGAGTGAGATCTGTAGTCTCTGGCCCCCTAGACTGTACTCCGTCTGCGGTCTTCTTTGCCCTACCTTAATTTTCATGAATTTGCACTTGGTGGGGTTAAACTCCAAGAGCCAGTTGCTGGACCAGGCCTGCAGCCTAACAAGATCTCTTTGTAGTTCTGCCTGGTCCTCGTCCGACTGAATTTTTCTCATCAACTTCACATCATCTGCAAACAGGGACACTGAGTCTATTCCTTCCGTCATGTCTTTCACATATACCAGAAACAGCACCTGTCCTAGGACTGACACTTGTGGAACTCCACTCGTCACAGGCGCCCACTCTGACACCTCGTCACGTACCATGACTCGTTGATATCTTCCCGACAGGTATTCCCTGATTTATTGCAGTACCTTCCCTGTTATCCCTGCCTGGTCCTCCAGCTTTTGCACTAATCTCTCTCTCGTGTGTGTGTGTGTGTGTGTGTGTGTGTGTGTGTGTGTGTGTGTGTGTGTGTGTGTGTGTGTGTGTGTACTCACCTAATTGTGGTTGCAGGGGTCGAGACTCAGCTCCGCCTCCTGTGTGTGTGTGTGCGTGCGTGTGCGTGTGCACATGTTCATCTCAACGTAGCTCATCTTTCTCTGTTCAAAATTACCTCCGCTACATTTCACATTTGGAGAATTAGAGTTAGAGATAACGTGGTAGTGGACGTGGCATCTCTCTCTCTCTCTCTCTCTCTCTCTCTCTCTCTCTCTCTCTTACACACACACACACACACACACACACACACACACACACACACGAGACCCACCGCGACAATTCACTCTCAAATAATTATTCTCATCAAAATCCTTTCTACAAAATACCGCGACTAATGAAGTTAGGCAGTATTGTGTTTTTGGCTTGACTGGCCACAAGAACGACAACATAAAAGCTTGGAGCCTGTCTCGCGTCGTAGAATTAAATGTTGATATAATTAACTCTTTCAATTTAATTTAACTCGCAGGGAAATATGGCATTTACAAGAGATATCAAATTAGTGGCTGCACACTGAAGACTTACGTTTAAACACCAATTGTCCCCTAATTAGGTTTTACACAGAAGCGCTATTATCTAACCAGGATTTAAAGGTCATTATTGCACTATTTACGCCGGAATTAACTTTATATATATTTTACTCTGGCATCGGCAGCCATTCAGGTATTTAAAGTTTGTATTCAGTAAATTCTGGTCATCCAGAGCTTCAGGTCTCAGCATATGACCAATTAAAGGATTATGAACTAATTCACGAATTTCATAGTATATTTAAGCGTTCATTGTTGTTCTAGTTTAATATGATCCAGCACAATTGCCAGTTGGAACAATATATTTATATATATACAAGTGTATGAGTGTGTGTATACTATATATATATATATATATATATTGTTGTGAGGTTTCACAATGAAATTATTATATGCAGACTCCAGAATTTTGAGTAAATGCAGTTAGGGAGCTTGTTGGATATCCCGCAGCTCTGTGTCTAGGGCAGTGTGTTTACTGCCTGTCATGGGCAGTGTTTACTGTCTGCCAAGGGCAGTGTGTTTACTGTCTGCCTAGGGCAGTGTGTTTACTGCCTCTCATTGGCAGTGTGTTTACTGCCTCTCATTGGCAGTGTGTTTACTGCCTCTCATTGGCAGTGTGTTTACTGCCTCTCATTGGTAGTGTGTTTACTGCCTCTCATTGGCAGTGTGTTTACTGCCTCTCATTGGCAGTGTGTTTACTGCCTCTCATTGGCAGTGTGTTTACTGCCTCTCATTGGCAGTGTGTTTACTGCCTCTCATTGGCAGTGTGTTTACTGCCTCTCATTGGCAGTGTGTTTACTGCCTCTCATTGGCAGTGTGTTTACTGCCTCTCATTGGCAGTGTGTTTACTGCCTCTCATTGGCAGTGTGTTTACTGCCTCTCATTGGCAGTGTGTTTACTGCCTCTCATTGGCAGTGTGTTTACTGCCTCTCATTGGCAGTGTGTTTACTGCCTCTCATTGGCAGTGTGTTTACTGCCTCTCATTGGCAGTGTGTTTACTGCCTGTCAGGGGAAATGTTTACTGTCTGTCAAGGGCAGTGTTTATTGATTGTTAAGATCAGTGTGTGTGTGTGTGTGCATTATATATATATATATATATATATATATATATATATATATATATATATATATATATATATATATATATATATAGTGGAACAGAATTCTTCCTCCGTAAGCCATGGGTGTCGTAAGAGGCGACTAAAATGCCGGGAGCAAGGGGCTAATAACCCCTTCTCCTGTATACATTACTAAATGTAAAAGGAGAAACTATCGTTTTATCTTTTGGGCCACCCCACTTCGGTGGGAAGCGGCCGACGTGTTGAAAGAATATATATATATATATATTGTAGTAGTAGGTTGGTAGACAGCAACCACCCAGGGAGGTACTACCATCCTACCAGGTGACTGTGAAACAGAAACCTGAAACTGTTTTACATGATGGTAGGATTGCTGGTGTCTTTTTTTTTCTGTCTCATAAACACGCTGGATAACAGGTATATCTAGCTACTTCTACTTACACTTTAGGTCACACTACACTGGCATACACATGCATATATATACATACACACATCTAGGTTTTTCTTCTTTTTCTTAATAGCTCTTGTTCTTTTTATTTTCTCTATTGTCCATGGGGAAGTGGAAAAGAATCTTTCCTCCGTAAGCCATGCGTGTCGTATGAGGCGACTAAGATGCCGGGAGCAATGGGCTAGTAACCCCTTCTCCTGTACAAATCTACTAAAAACGAGAAGAAGAAAAACTTTATAAAATTGGGTTGTCTGAATGTGCGTGGATGTAGTGCGGATGATAAGAAAGAGATGATTGCCGATGTTATGAATGAAAAGAAGTTGGATGTCCTGGCCCTAAGCGAAACAAAGCTGAAGGGGTAGGCGAGTTTCAGTGGGGAGAAATAAATGGGATTAAGTCAGGAGTATCTGAGAGAGTTAGAGCTAAGGAAGGGTAGCAATAATGTTGAAGGATCAGTTATGGAAGGAAAAGAGGGAATATAAATGTGTAAATTCAAGGATTATGTGGATTAAAATAAGGGTCGGATGCGAAAAGTGGGTCATAATAAGCGTGTATGCACCTGGAGAAGAGAGGAGTGTAGAGGAGAGAGAGATTTTGGGAGATGTTAAGCGAATGTATAGGAACTTTTGAACCAAATGAGAGAGTAATTGTGGTAGGGGACCTAAATGCTAAAGTGGGAGAAACATGCAGAGAGGGTGTAGTAGGTAAGTTTGGGGTGCCAGGTGTAAATGATAATGGGAGCCCTTTGATTGAACTTTGTATAGAAAGGGGTTTAGTTATAGGTAATACATATTTTAAGAAAAAGAGGATAAATAAGTATACAAGATATGATGTAGGGCGTAATGACAGTAGTTTGTTGGACTATGTATTGGTAGATAAAAGACTGTTGAGTAGACTTCAGGATGTACATGTTTATAGAGGGGCTACAGATATATCAGATCACTTTTTAGTTATAGCTACAGTGGGAGTAAAAGGTAGATGGGATACAAGGAAAATAGAATCAGTAAGTAAAAGAGAGGTGAAGGTATATAAACTAAAAGAGGAGGCAGTTAGGGTAAGATATAAACAACTATTGGAGGATAGATGGGCTAGTGAGAGTGTAGGCAATGGGGTCGAAAATGTATGGGGTAGATTTACAAATGTAGTGTTAGAGTGTTCAGCAGAAGTTTGTGGTTACAGGCGAGTGGGTGCAGGAGGAAGAGGAGCGATTGGTGGAATGATGATGTAAAGAGAGTAGTAAGGGAGAAAAAGTTAGCATATGAGAGGTTTTTACAAAGTAGAAGTGATGCAAGGAGGGAAGAGTATATGGAGAGAAAAAGAGAGGTTAAAGAGTGGTGAAGCAATGTAAAAGAGAGCAGATGAGAGAGTGGGTGAGATGTTATCAGCAAATTTTGTTGAAAATAAGAAAAAGTTTTGGAATGAGATTAATAAGTTGAGGAAGCCTAGAGAACAAATGGATTTGACAGTTAAAAATAGGAGAGGAGAGTTATTAAATGGAGAGTTAGAGGTATCGGGAAGATGGAGAGAATATTTTGAGGATTTGTTAAATGTTGATGAAGACAGGAAGCTGTGATTTCGTGTGTAGGGCAAGGAGGAATAACATCTTGTAGGAGTGTGGAAGAGCCAGTTGTGGGTGTAGGGAAGTTCGTGAGGCAGTGGGTAGAATGAAAGGGGTAAGGCAGCTGGGATTGATGGGATAAAGATAGAAATGTTAAAAGCAGGTGGGGATATAATTTTGGAGTGGTTGGTGCTATTATTTAATAAATGTATGGAAGAGGGTAAGGTACCTAGGGATTGGCAGAGAGCGTGTATTGTTCCTTTGTATAAAGGCAAAGGGGACAAAAGAGAGTGCAAAAATTATAGGGGAATAAGTCTGTTGAGTGTACCTGGTAAAGTGTATGGTAGAGTTATTATTGAAAGAATTAAGAGTAAAACAGAAAGCAGGATAGCAGATGAACAAGGGGCTTTAGGAAAGGTAGGGGTGTGTAGACCAAGTGTTTACAGTGAAACATATAGGTGAACAGTATTTGGATAAGGGTAAAGATGTTTTTGTGGCATTTATGGATTTGGAAAAGGCGTATGATAGGGTAGATAGGGGGCAATGTGGCAGATGTTGCAGGTGTATGGAATAGGAGGAAGGTTACTGAAAGCAGTGAAGAGTTTTTATGAGGATAGTGAGGCTCAGGTTAGAGTGTGTAGGAGGGAAGGGACTATTTCCCAGTAAAAGTGGGCCTTAGACAAGGATGTGTGATGTCACCGTGGTTGTTCAATATATTTATAGATGGGGTTGTAAGAGAAGTGAATGCGAGGGTCTTGGCAAGAGGTGTTGGGCTAAAAGATAAAGAAGCAAATACAAAGTGGGAGTTGTCACAGTTGCTTTTGCTGATGACACTGTGCTTTTGGGAGATTCTGAAGAGAAGCTGCAGAGGTTGGTGGATGAATTTGGTAGGGTGTGTAAAAGAAGAAAATTGAAAGTGAATATAGGAAAGAGTAAGGTGATGAGGATAACAAAAAAAATAGGTGACGAAAGATTGGATATCAGATTGGAGGGAGAGAGTATGGAGGAGGTGAATGTATTCAGATATTTGGGAGTGGACATGTCGGCGGATGGGTCTATGAAGGATGAGGTGAATCATAGAATTGATGAGGGGAAAAGGGTGAGTGGAGCACTTCGGAGTCTGTGGAGACAAAGAACCTTGTCCATGGAAGTAAAGAGGGAATGTATGAGAGTATAGTTATACCAACGCTCTTATATGGGTGTGAAGCATGGGTGATGAATGTTGCAACGAGGAGAAGGCTGGAGGCAGTGGAGATGTCATGTCTGAGGTCAATGTGTGGTGTGAATATAATGCAGAGAATTCGGAGTTTGGAAATTAGGAGGAGGTGCGGGATTACCAAAACGATTGTTCAGAGAGCTGAGGAGGGTTGTTGAGGTGGTTTGGACATGTAGAGAGAATGGAACGAGACAGAGTGACTTCGAGAGTGTATAAATCTGTAGTGGAGGGAAGGCGGGGTAGGGGTCGGCCTAGGAAAGGTTGGAGGGAGAGGGTAAAGGAAGTTTTGTGTGCGAGGGGCTTGGACTTCCAGCAAGCATGTGTGAGCGTATTTGATAGGAGTGAATGGAGGCATATGGTTTTAATACTTGACGTGCTGTTGGAGTGTGAGCAAAGTAACATTTATGAAGGGATTCAGGGAAACCGGCAGGCCGGACTTGAGTTCTGGAGATGGGAAGTACAGTGCCGGCACTCTGAAGGAGGGGTGTTAATGTTGCAGTTTTATAACTGTAGTGTAAAGCACCCTTCTGGCAAGACAGTGATGGAGTGAATGATGATGAAAGTTTTTCTTTTCGGGCCACCCTGCCTTGGTGGGAATCGGCCGATGTGTTAATAAAAAAAAAAATATATATATATATATATATATATATATATATATATATATAATGTCGTGCCTAATAGGTAAAACTGGTCAATTAGTAAGAACTCATTTAAAATTAAGTCCTTTCTAAAATTTTCTCTTCTACGTTTAAAGATATATTTTTTTCATTTATGTTAATGTAGAAAATTATAATTTTGTACCAAAATAAACTTAGAAAACTTACCTAACCTTATTACAACAAGCGCAATTTAATTTAGCCTAACCCAACTAAATATATTTTAGATACGTTTACAATAATTTAATAATAAACAAATACAATGAAATATATTTTTTTCGTTATGTTCCGAATGATTTTGGCGAAATTATTGCATACACAAATTTTCACTTGTCTTATATGGCAAGGTGAGCGTTGCTATTTAAGCCAAAATCAAGTTTTACCTAATGGGCACGACATATATATATATATATATATATATATATATATATATATATATATATATATATATATATATATATATATATATATATATATATATATACGCACTTTACTTTCACTGTGATCGTCGGTGTTTCCTCCCATCAATTGCTACTCACTGCGAGGTTTTTACCAACTTAGACCAGATGCAAATTAACTTTTGTACATGACTCTTCCCCCTCCCCGCCTACACCCTTTCTAGTCAACCAGCATCCCTCATCCCCTCCCCTTCCAGCATCCCTCATCCCCTCCTTCCAGCATCCCTCCCCTCCCCTCATAAAAATGGAATACACACTAGGAGCTTGTGTGATATTTTATGCTTTGTAATGTTTGAGAGCCTAATGATGTCTAGGTTCTCCCGTCCCTAATTTGATATCAGTAAATCATCGTTAATCCGCTCGTCTGTAATGTCTGCCCCCTTCCCTCCTGCTCCTCCTCCTCCTCCACTTCGCCCCGTCCTCCTCCCCCATCCATGGGTTGTAATCCCAGCGAGGGTCAATCCGACGCTTGACAACTAGTCATACTTAATCCACCTCTGTGAGCTTCTAGTGTTGTTGCTTTCTGGTGTGTGTGTGTGTGTGTGTGTGTGTGTGTGTGTGTGTACTTGTACGTGTGTGTTTGTGTGTGTGTACGTGTGTTTTTGTGTACGTGTGTGTGTACTTACCAAGTTGTTCCTATCAATTGTATATTATATCGGACAGGTATGTGAATAAAACAAACACACTGCGAAGTTTATGGCATTTATTGAGATGTTTCTTCCACCAGTGACTTTATCAGTCCATGGATTGTATAAAGTCCCTGGTGGGCGAAACGTCTTTTCAATAAATGCCATCACCGAGCTGAATTTTTGGGACCCAGAAACTGTTCGTGTATCTTTACCTTCAGTCAACCGGCATCACAGGCTCCTAGCCTCCTAAACCCTGTCGTATCTACTCTTGAAACTGAGTATGGGGTTTTCGTCCACCTCATACAAATCATTCCGGTCGCTAACCAACCTGATGCTGAAGTTCTTTTTTTTGTCATCTCTATGGCTAGTCTGTGGGTTTAAATATTCTGATGTAAGTGCTTAATTTGCAAACGGGCGAACTTTCAACAAACACTATCTCTGTCGAGGATTCGAACCTTCACACACTGTATCAGTGTGCAGGTTCGAATCATGTGGACTGAGAGAAAATGTTTATTCTGATATAAGAAAAGGTCTTTTTTTTTTTTTTTTAAATTACCTACACCCAATGGTTACTTTACTAGGTACACCCTTGTACTAGGCAGAGTCCCTCTTTGACTCCCCCAGAACAGCCTGAATTCGTCGTGGCATGGATTCAATAAGGTGCTGGAAACATTCCTTAGAGAACCTGGTCTGTCGACATGATAGCATCATGCAGTTGCTGAAGATTTGTTGGCTACGCATTTACGCTGCAAATCTCCCATTCCACCGCATCCCAAAGATTTACATCAAATTTTGACACAACCATCTGCATGTCGCAGCACAAATCGCGATCCATCAGACCAGGCGACTCATTTCCAATCTTCAAATGTCCAGTTTTGGTGAGCCTGTGCCCACTGTAGCCTCAATTACATGTTCTCAACTGACAACTGGAACCTGGTGTGATCTGCTGTTTCCCATCCACTTCAAGGTATGACGTGTTGAGTGCTCAGAGATGCTCTTTTGCATACCACTGTTGTTACGCATGGTTATACAAGTTACTGTTACCTTCCTCTTAGCTCGAACCAGTCCGGCCATTCTCCTCTGACCTCTCTCATTAACAAGGCGTTTTCGACCTCAGAACTGCCACTCACTTTTTTTGTGTTTTTCACACTGTTTTCTGTAAATTCTAGATAGTGGTGTGCATGAAAACCCAGACTATTGCACAAGATGTATATGCATTATTATAAAAGTCTGCATTATTTTTTCCAGGTGGTAGCCTGGTGTACCGTATCTGGCGGTGGTCCATGGTGCCATGGACCACCGTTCTTAAGTTGGTTCATGGCACCCTAGACTTTTGAGGTATTGTGATTTTCCTTAGTAGTAGCAGTTATTTCGTTGTCCCAGCTACCTGATGTGCCTTTACTTATGTCTACTGTCTTTCACACTTTTAAATTGCTAAAAAAATTGTAGACAGTAAGCCTACATGGTTAGTTACCATAGTTTTCCCCAGAGGGCAAGCCTCGGTGGGCATACCCAGCTCAGCTTGTACCACGCCTGCCTCTCCGTTACTTAGACAGCTGACTACACGCAGTAAACAGGTGTTACTCAGTCACTCTCTCCCTGGGCATGGCCCCCCCCCCTGCGGCATGGGCACTAACACACTGCCTGTGTACCCACGATCTCGCAAATAAAGTAAGAAGCCTCTGAAGAGTATTATTGAACCACCGCCTTGATAACACACCCAAAGCAATTGTGATATTGGTGGAAGCGGTGGTCGCAGGAAGTGTGTTGTCCTGGGAGAGGAACGAAGGAAGGAATGAAGATGTTTTCACTTCATCGTCCCACACAAGAAGCATCCGTATCTCTACGCTTTGTCCTGAAGTCGTGTCTGCAAGTTTCAGCATCCAGACACAGGTACAAGCAGGATCTTGGCCGAAATTTGCCGAATTTCTTCGAGAAATATAAGTGGCCTCACTTGGAACTTCACAGAGCCCCTCGCTGTTTTTCAGTCACATGTTCTGCTGCTGTTTTCAGCTCAGCATGGCTATTTCAGCCATGCTCTCACTCCCTCTCTGCTGTTTCTCTGTGAATTCTTTGCCAGAGCTGTGTATCCGAGTGCCCGAGGTCACTCGAAGCCACGTGGATCTACAAGCCACGGTGGGTTACCAAGCCAGACGTCCCAAGCCACATGCTGTGGCCTGCTGCCGCATCACTCCACTGACGTCATAATGCTGCCCGACTTCACGACGTCATCCACTATGCTGCCTGACATCACTCCAGGACGTCACCTCGCGACGTCACCACATGTCACATCGAGTGTTATAGTTTCACAGTGAGCGTTTTGTTTCAGTATTGTCCAGAAGTTTGAGAGGGCAAGCCTCAGTGGGCATACCCAGCTCAGCTTGTACCACGCCTGCCTCTCCCTGACTTGGCATCCCCTCAACCTAGGATCAACAGCTCCCCCTCCCGCACTGCCTTTCGGCCTACCTCACTCTGCCCACTGTGAACCCCTAAGTTAGTCAATTGGTAGTATTCTCTCCTACCTCTACGCTACCCGGCAAGTAATCACAACTCCAGACTAGGCAAGCAAACGTTTTAAAACACAAATCACTAAGTCTATAGATCTATTTCTACAATAAGATGACAGTAAACAGATATCACACTGCGAAAAATAATCAGTGAAAAAAAATAATGAAATTCCAAGCATTTTCGTGATTTCGTAAAATCACGAATGCGCTTGAAAGTTCACAATTTTTTCTCTGTAGTTATTGTGAATGCAGTTCTGTTTTTGTTCGTATTCCTTCCACCTCCTCCATTTTCCAAATGTAAAATGGCGGAAAATTTGGACATAGTGTCACAGTCCCCAACAAACACGAGGCTGAACTCAGAAAATAATAGCTACACCCATTACATTACTTTCATCATGACTTCTTTCAGAAAATATTAATATTAATTAAACAAGCTCCTTGTGATCACTGCAGTTAGTAGCAGTATTTAAGAAAAGTTAGTAGCAGTGGGCTCTACCTGATAACTTAAGGACACAGGATGCCATTCCTAAAGTCTCACTACGACTCTTCCTAATTAAGCTTGAAAAATGCATTTATTTCTTACATTAATAAAGAAAAGGGTTTCGAGAACAGGACAAAAAGGTTCATCATTGAAAAAGGTGACCAAAGAAGGTAAAGCAACTAGTGATGATAAACAGCAGAAACTAATAATTTCTCAGGATCCTCCATGTTCACTGTAAGCACTGACGCAAGTCTTGTGCCATAGATTTCATTTCGCGTATTTCATGCTTCAGATAAGGTCCTCCTGCTGCTGCTGCTGCTGCAGCTCTCACTAAACCTCTCACTAAACCTCTCATTCTGCTATCCAGTTATCATGTTTGAAACTAAATACACCAGGTCAACATTGAAAAGAGTTCAAATCAGTGATCTCGTAATACGAGGACATTGGTTGAACTTTCACCATTCATACCGATGCAAGACCCATATGGATTTAGAGATTCAAGCGTTAGTGTTCAGAGATTGACGAATTTCTATCATGATTATTTTCTATCAGAAACTGTGCTGGTCGGGCCATGTGCACATTGTTAGGTTGTAACCAGGTGCACTTTCATGAGGTAGTTAGGTGCACTTTCATGAGGTAGCCAGTGCACTTTCATGAGGCAGCCAAGTGCACTTTCATGAGGTAGTCAGGTGCACTTTCATTAGGTAGCCAGTGCAATTTCATGAGGTAGCCAAGTGCACTTTCATGAGGTAGCCAGTGCACTTTCATGAGGTAGCCAGTGCAATTTCATGAGGTAGCCAAGTGCACTTTCATGAGGTAGCCAAGTGCACTTTCATGAGGTAGCCAAGTGCACTTTCATGAGGTAGCCAAGTGCACTTTCATGAGGTAGCCAGTGCACTTTCATGAGGTAACCAGGTGCACTTTCATGAGGTAACCAGGTGCACTTTCATGAGGTAACCAGGTGCACTTTCATGAGGTAACCAGGTGCACTTTCATGAGGTAACCAGGTGCACTTTCATGAGATAACCAGGTGCACTTTCATGAGGTAACCAGGTGCACTTTCATGAGGTAACCAGGTGCACTTTCATGAGGTAACCAGGTGCACTTTCATGAGGTAACCAGGTGCACTTTCATGAGGTAACCAGGTGCACTTTCATGAGGTAACCAGGTGCACTTTCATGAGGTAGCCAGTACACTTATGACGGGTTAAACAGGTATTACTGTCAGTCAGTTTGGCAGTGGGAATCACCACACCGTCACAGGTACCAAGTACATTCTTAACTCCCATTTCGTGACATAGTTGGGTGCTAAAAACCTCACTGTGGAGGATCCAACTCTCCTGTCACTGAGTATCTGAACCCCTACAGTATTAGTAATGGCTTTGCCATAACCATAATTCTTCTTTCAATACTCCTTGTTTGTAATCACCTTCTGCAACACTTTTGCAGAATATATAAATAGTAAGAGAAAAGTGATAGACGATGGAAATGAAAACACCTGTTATGTACCCCCCCCCCCTTTCCCAAAGAAAAAACATGGCATTTTTTAACGAATGTGTGTGTGTGTGTGTGTGTGTGTGAGGTGAGAGCTCTCGTGGACAAATGCACTCCTTGCAAATGCACACAAATTTTTTTATCAAGTTATTGCAACTGTTATGGCTAGAACATCACCCTCATTACCCAATCATTCACCACCTTAGTCACTTGTCTGTCGCCCTCATCACCCATTCATCACCTTCATCAATCCATCAACTTTTAACCAACTGCAGCGTTATTCATTATAGAATGTATGTGATAAAAAGGAAAAAAAAATGTTGCTCAAAATAATACAAACATATGCAAAACTTATAAATAAAAGGAAGATATTACAATAATTATGAGTTTGACCTGATGATCTCGAGGACACCAGCGGTCAACCTCACTCTCTGGCTACCATTCTTCCTGGTTAGTGACGATTTCAAAACTCTTTAATACCTAGGTCTTTCACTTTAATTAAAAGGAATCTTGGAAAAAAATCTTTAAATCTTCTCTCAATAAAGATAAATTTACAACAAAAACGACAACAGTTTCTCTGTAGATAAATTTAGTAACTGACAAAATAATGAGACATTATTTGGGGAATAAAGATTAGAGAAATGAGTGACGGTGGTGTTAGAATGGTAATAGACACAGGCACCGCCTAGAGAACAATAATGAGGAAATATGTAAAAAGAAATAGCGAAAAATGTCAGTGTAAACAGAATTTAATGCTGACCTACATTGAAAAAATATCTTTCAGCTCATTGTCACAGTATCGTGAAAGCAATAAACTGAGGAACTGTGAGGGACTTCCTGACACTGTAGGTGTGTGGCACTCATGATACCACTGAACCAGTTAACATTAATATGAACGTAATTAGAACTGTCACTGTGAGGGGAACACCTTCCTCCTGAACAGAAGTATGGAAAAATGAATAATTAATAACTTAGAGGAATAATAATGAAAAATTTATAAGTATTTTAATTAAAAATAAATACAATAAAAATTGGCCGCCGTTGGTTCCAGTTTGATCTTATGACAGGAGAATCTTCCAAGTCCAGAAGATCTTGGGATGTTGTGAAGAATTTGTTAGTTATCCTGGATAGGCGGTGTTGGTCCATGTTCAGGAAATCTTGTCAATATCGGTTCGTATATCTCCAGATATCAAAGACGAGCTGAAGAGACGCTATGTCCCACCATGTCCCGTTGACTGGATTCTCGCTCCAATAAATTTAGCGTCAACCCTGGATGACCAAGCCAACAGCAGAGCTGATAATGAAAAAAAGAACACTGGTTAGAAGACCTGTTAGGTAAAAGGACACAAGTGCAACTATTGTGATATTTTATTGTGGCAACGTTTCGCTCTCCAGGAGCTTTGTCAAGCCGTTACAAACAATACATGGACACAGAGGGTAAATATAGGCTTAGAGTGAGGTGTAAGGCACAAAATAATCGTTGTACAGGTAGTAGTAGTTGTAACACTAGTAGTAGTAATACATGTGGAGGTTCTTTGATCACTAGTCAGGCGTCGCTGTATTTAATGAATGATTGGTGGAATTCCGGTGTTATACGCAGGCGTTGTTCAAGTTATCATTCCTACATGAATTAATGTGTTCATTGAGACGTGTTTCAAGGTTTCATGCTGTTTCACCTACATATATTCTATCACAGCCTCCACAAGGTGTAGTGTAAACCCCTGCATTGAATGGTTCATAATACTTCAATTTTGTCCTGGTTAGATCCCATATGGAAGTTCTGGATGCGACTCTAGTGTTAGCTTGTGCGAGTACTTTAGAAACGTTCAATGCAACCTGGCTGTTGGGAAGGATTATAACTTTGTCAGGAGTGGTGTTGGTGCGTGGAGAATTAATGATCTGAAGGGCTCTTTTCTTGCAATCTTTAATGAAAAAGGAAGGGAAATGTATATCAGTGAAGGTTTGGTGTATGTATGTACATTCCTCGTCAAGAAACTCAGGACTACAAATTCGGTATTATGCTCTTAGGAACAATCCGATGATGATGCCTATTTTGGTCTTCGTATCTTGAATGGAATAGAAGTGTGTGAGATCATTTTTGTTTGTAGGTTTTCGGTAAACTTGGAATCTTAGAATGAGAACCTCTAGAAAAGGTAGCTTGTCACTGGAGTCTTCTTCGAGCGTAAACTGGATAGCCAGTTCAAGTGTGTTCAGGTTTCCCTGAAGATTCAGTACATTAAAGCGTGAAGCAGACTTCTTTCTGGGGGAAAAGCTGACCAAGTTAATCAGTAGTGGTTATGTTACTAATAATGTTGGGTGTTTCAGTGATAGCAGGACTGCCACTAGTGATGGAGTCCCTCACGGTTCCTCCCTTAGTTTATTGTGCCTACGATATTGTGACTTTTAAGTCTCGAGTTAAAAGTTGCCTTTCAGTGTAGTTCAGTATTAAACAATTATCAACTTGTCGGTTTTTCTAAACCATTTATACAAATATTAAACACTGTTTAAATTGAATCTTTCACTATTTCTGATACTTTATTTCCGAATCATCGTTCTGAAGGTGGTGTCTGTTGACTGGTCCCATAGTTCGGTTGGTAGCGTACTCAGCTCACACACTGAGGTCCTTGGTTCGATATCTGATAAGGTTGGAAACATCTGGACGTGTTTCCTTAAGACACCTGCTGTCCATGTTCACCTAGCACTAAGTAGGTGAATTAGTGTGAGTCGCATCCTGGGGACAAAATTAACCTAATTTGCCCGAAATGCTCTGCACAACCAGGGGCTTTCTGTATAGTATGTCAGAGATGTCATCTAGGTGAGTATAAGTTGTATTACGTAAGTGTAGAAATAAATATTATATCAAATTTCACTGTAATTAATGGCGTGACAGACGGAGCAGATAAATTTGGTAAGAAAAGTTATAATTATCTAATGCCACACAATACCATAGTCTGGCGACTCAGGATTAGAGAGATGAGAGACAACAGTACTTGGGCGCAGATTCGAGACAAACACACTACCACTGCACTTCTTGTTTGTTCGTTCGCCGGAGTAGACCCTTCCCGGGTCTTGTCGAGGTGGTGACCCAGCGTTGGCTCCCCGTCGGTGGTGTCCTAGCATCGTCGATTGTTGATGTCATGCACAGAAGTCTTGCCTTGGGAAGAGGCGTTTCTCTACACCTCAGACACTTGATGTTAAAACGTCTTCTGCTGCTGATCATTTCAGCATCGGTGTTAGAAAACTTTAACTGATGACTACTGAACTGACAAACATTATTAGCAGCCTTACTAGTCAGTCTTTCATGAGGTATTTGGGAAGTAGATATTTTTTTCCTATTTTTCGTTAGCTAAGTTGTACTTAGACAACTTTGTCAGTTTGCTGTAACAAATATAAAATATACAGGTTTGATCCATGTTACGGATGGTATAAATCTTGGTAAGTGATACCAACAAATTGGTATGAAGAGACACTTCAACAAACACTAAGACATATTAGAAGACGTTTCTGCCCTGGAAACTTGATCAAGGTCCCAGGATCGAAACCTTTTCTAATAAATATGACCAAGTGTTTGCTCACTTTTTAAACTATATTCTGGATCTCTAAAGATCTGGACGTGCTGGGTCACTTGTGACATCTGATTTGAAGTCATCACACATGAGTTAATACAAACATTGATGTCAGTAGTAGACTGTTACGACAAGGGTCTAATCTCTAGAGATGACGTCCAAATGTCCAAGGATACGACAAACGAGTCTTAGAGACTTAGAAAGTATGCTTACCACACCAGGGGTGAGAGAGAACTGACCTGAGTAGAACGCCTAGGTTTGACCTCTACTCGGTATAGGGGGGAGAGGGGAACAAACGATTAGTTCAGTACTTCACACCTTCACTTTTTAAGTCATCTACCTAAACACATGAAGGGTGAGGGGGTGAAGGGTGATGAGGGTGAATGAAGGGTGAGGAGGGTGATAAATAACATACATAACTAATATTGAGGCATATAATATTAAGATAAAAACCTCGTTTTAACATTAAACTATGACAGGGTGTAACATAGACGAATATTTTATTGTTGTCCAGTGTCACTGTACATCCATATGACCCGTCCATCACCCTCGTCTCCCGTACATCACCCTTGTCCTCCATATATCACCCTCCTCACCCTTCATTCACCCTCATCACCCTTCACCCTCATCACCCTTCATTCACCCTCATCACCCTTCATTCACCCTCATCACCCTTCACCCCCATCACCCTTCATTCACCCTCATCACCCTTCACCCCCATCACCCTTCATTCAACCTCTTCACCCGTCCATCACCCTCGTGCACTATCCATTATCCATCACCTTAATTTCCCATTCATCACCATCGTCACCTGTCCATCACATTTTACTTGACGTCTGAAATATTACTTTCAGAATAAGTACTAAAAAAGAGAAAAGGATCGATATAATTAGAAAAATTACAAAAAGAAGATATTCCTCTAATGGACTTGATCATAAGAACACCAGCTGTCAACTCCACTATTTGGCTGAAACTTTTCCCGGTTAATGTATATTTACAAGCTCATTTGTACTTTCTTCTCACAGTTTACAATGGCTTGATACATTTAATAAATACATTTAATTACAACCACGAATATTTTTGGCAAATACACTTGACAAATGAGAAAAAATCTTCTGTTATTTTAGGAAGCATAACTATCTCTAAAGTTTGTCTTTTATTGTAGTTGTATATTGAAGAAAACTCTTGAAAATACCCTCGTCACCTGTCCACCCTCGCCACCCGTCCACCACCCTCGTCACCTGTCCAGCACCCTCGTCACCTGTCCACCTTCATCACGTTCATCACCCTCGTCACCCATTCATCACCCTCTTCCTTATGTCTGTCCTCGTGACTCATACAATGCCTCCATTTCCCATCCATTACCATCGTCACCTGTCCGTCACATTTTACATGACTTCTACAATATTCGTTTTAAAATATATTAGTACTGAAAAGAGAAAATGGTCGACATAATTGGAAAACAAATTAAAAAAAAGGAAGTATGTACTATAATATTTGGACTCGACCAGATGATCATTCGAACAACAGCTGTCAGCCCTAATATTTTGGTAAGACTCTTCCTGGTTAATGTATATTTACAAGCTCATATATACTTCCATTTCACAATTTCCAATTAGTAGCTTAGTTCCATTATACGTCACCATCAATGCTAAATATATTATTAGTTGCTGTGAGTAGCTGCAATAATATATTTAGTGTACATTGCTTACATATGTGTATATTTAGTGTACATTGCTCACATATGTGCATGTAACATTCATTCATCATAAGATGTTACCAGTCACAATAAATATTACACAAATTTGCTACTGAGGTGAACGTCACTTTGGGTCACTTGTGTCTAAGACTGATTCAAGAATGTCATGTTTTGGTCTGAATTAAGAATTAACTGAGCACGTAAGGATTTCTAGAATGACTTCGAGAGTGTATAGTATAGATCTGTACTGGAGGGAAGGCGGTGTAGGAGTCGGCCTAGGGAAGGTTGGAGGGAGGGGGTAAAGGAGGTTTTGTGTGCGAGGGGCTTGGACTTCCAGCAAGCGTGCGTGAGCGTGTTAGATAGGAGCGAATGGAGACAAATGGTTTTTAGGACTTGACGTGCTGTTGGAGTGTAATCAAGGTAACATTTATGAAGGGATTCAGGGAAACCGGCAAGCCGGACTTGAGTCCTGGAGATGGGAAGTGCAGTGCCGGCACTCTGAAGGAGGGGTGTTAATGTTGCAATTTTATAACTGTAGTGTAACCGCGCCTCTGGCAAGACAGTGATGGAGTGAATGATGAAAGTTTTTCTTTTTCGGGTCACCCTGCCTTGGTGGGAAACGGCCTGTGTCTTAAAAAAAAAATCGTATTTTCAGTTATTGGTGAGTTGGTGACAGTTGAACAACGTGTACATATTTCTGTTGGGCACTGAAATTTATTTTATAAGAATGCCTGAAAAATTCCATGTTTTTCTGAAGATTGGTACGTGATATGTCACTTGTGACTTCCGGTTTGAAGTCATCACATTTGAGTTTATAATGAACACAAATATTGATGTCAGTAGTAGACGAATATTTTGTTATCCAATATCATTGTACATCCATGTGACCCTTCTGTCACCCTCTTCTCCAGGCCATTAGCCTCATCACCCGTCTAACCTCGTCACTCGTTCATCACCCATCCATCAACCTCTTCTATCCATCACTATCTTCACCCGGTGACCTAGCCAAGGAATATAGCATGTCAATATCTACTGTATTTTCTATTATAAAAAATAAAGGGGCAATAAAAAAGTGCAAATATGGCAACAGGAGTTAAAATTCTTACAGGTTCATTCATGTATGAGTTCTTGCTTGTACACTTTATTTTACAAATTTAATTAATCAGTATTTTGACCTAAAAATGGTTTGTGAAGAGTAATTTTCGGGGTCTGGAACGAATTAATCCAATTTACATTTCCTATGGCAAAAATTGATCCAATATTGAGAAAATTCAATACTCAGAACACTCTCAGGAGCCAATTAATTCCGAATACAGAGGTTCTACTATTATTTTTATGAGGTGAATATCAATCATTGTTTGGCAAGTCAAGACCGGAGACTTGAGAGACGGAAGTCTATGAATGATATTAGGCAAAAACGTCATGTTGACATGCGGTAATAGTGAAAGGATCAGTCTAAACCGTGTTTAATTCTGAAAGTCACTCAAAAGTAACCTTTAACTCAAATTTAAATGTCACAATATTGTGAAAGTGGTAAACAGAGGCAGGGACAACCACGTAGGTACAAGTTAGTCATGCACCAACCAATATTAAAAGTCACCTAATCAGAAGTGCTACTTTGGTTCAGCATTTTCCTCTGATGGTTGAATGATTTAGTCCTCAATTCTTGCCATCTTAAAAATATGTGTAATGTATATATAATGAACGCCATCTTAAACCCCTTATTCTATTTTTTTAACCAATATTTGTTAAAGGTTCAATTTGGTAAATACTCATGTTTAATCAGCCTCACTCGTGTATAGTCAACCTCACTCGTGTATAGTCAACCTCACTCTTGTATTGTCAACCTCACTCGTGTATAATCAACCTCGCTCATGCTTTGGATATCAAAGATTCTGACAGGTAAAGTTACAAATATTTACTAACCAAACTAACGTCATTCAGCTTTTTAAAGATCCATCTCTGTCGCCGTAAATTATCCGGATTCTCTCTCTTTTTCTTGTATGTTTTTTAGTCTTAATAATTACAGTAACAATTAGTGATATCCGTAATTTACACTCTTATGCTGGCGATTCCATTTCTCTTTTTTATACTTCAGAAATGGTGCTCCTGCAGCTCCCACTTTATTGTCAAAATGTGTGCCAATATAATTAAATCTCTTAGAAGGGCATTGACAATAGTACAAATATATTTTCCACAGCGATTTACAGCTTCAGGGAAGCTCTATTAGGTAAGAAATTAAACAGATGGACGCCAGGTGGACCATGTCAGGTGGTTATGTAATAAACATTGCCAGGTGGATCATGTGATGGTGGCATTCAGCTGGAACAAGTGATGTAGTAATTTAGCTAAATCATGTCTGCTCTATGTAGTGTGTAGACTTAAAATGCTACACAAATATTATTATGATTCAGCTTAATAGTGGGATTTACCACACTGCCTCGGGTACCTGGCACACTCTTCAGTGCTGTGGTGCCTTGTTTCTTCCTTCAAAAATCTAGATATTGCCAACCTGTTGACATACGTGGGTGTTAAGAATCTCCACGAAGATCATTGATTCTCCTGTCACTGGGAGGCTGAGCCCAGACCACTTTAGTATTAACTTTACCCATGACTTTAATTCTTCTGTGGACAATTTCCATTTTACTAATGTCTGTAATGAAAGATGCAAAATGTGTGTTAAGTAAAGAGATAAATGATACTTAACTGCAAATTTATTACCATTTAAAGAAAGGAAGATAATTAAGTGAGTTAGACCCATGAACTTTAAGGACACTAGAGGTCACTCTCATTGTCTGGCTTTACATCAACATAATTAATGACGTTTACGATACTGATACATACCTCCTTAATATTTTGAATGGAATGACAAATTTCATCATCACCCGTCCATCACCATCGTCATTAATCAGTCACCCTCGTCACTCATCCATCACCCTTGTCACTCGTCCGTCTCCCTCCTCCTCCGTCACCCGTCTATCACCCTCGTGGACCATCCATTACCCTTGAGACCCATCCCTTACTCTCGTCACCTATCCGTCATTCTTACTCCCTGTTCTCTCTCGTCATCAGTCACCCTTATTCCTGTCCATCCTCGTCACTTATCAATCAGCCGCATTTCCCATTCATCACTATCGTCACCGATAGTGATGAATAGGACTCGAGTCCTGTAGGTGGGAAGTACACTACCAGGACTCTAAAGGACGGGTTTGGGATATTTGTTGTTTAGGGTGACATCTAAACTGTCGTTATCTGCGCGCCTCTGGCAAGACAGTGATAGTGTGAATGATGGTGAAAGTCTCTCTTTTTTTCGGGTCACCCTGCCTCGGTGGGAGACGGTCAGTGGGTTAAAAAAAAAGTACCGAAAAGGAGAAAATAATCGAGATAATTGGAAAAAAATTACAAAAAGGAACGAGCAGATGATCATGAGAACACCAGATGTCGACTCCACTATTTTGGCCAAGACTCCTCCTGGTTAATGTATATTTACAAGCTCATATAAACTTTCCTCTCACAATTTACATACTTGAAAATACACTTGACAAATAAAAAAAAGTTACTCTCCTATAATATTATATACCATACCTATCCCTAAAACTTGGGCTTTAACTGAATTTGCATATTGACGAAAACACAATGAAAATACTTTTGAAATAAACTTAAGTTCACACTGAAAGATACATAGAAAACACATTACGAATTTAGTTGTATAAACATAATGCTCCAAAATAAACCAAAACGTTCAACTGCATTTCAAATTAGTAGCTTAGTTTTATTATATAATAATATATACGTAAACCAGGCATGATAATGTGTCATGATAAAACCAGTAGTGATGTGTTAAATAGAGAGATAAATGATAAGATAACTGTAAATTTATAAACATTTAGTGTTCATTATGTAGAGGTGCTACATAGTCTTGTGACTGCGACTTAAATTTGAATTTGATGGTTTAATAATTTTTTTGCGTTATATTAATACACTTATATGCCTATGTGCTATGGTAATTATTAAACTGCATTAATGCTAAATATATTATTAGTTGCTATAAGCTGTATAATCCTACGGGATGGAAATAAATGGTATAAAACACCGACATAATGGAAATATAAACACATAAGCAGTATAAAGTGATCCTTTATTGACAACGTTTCGCCCACACAAACTGTGACTCGATAAAGCGCACTGTGTGGGCGAAACGTTGTCAATAAAGGATCACATTATACTGCTTATGTGTGTATATTTCCATAATTCTACGGGTTTAGCGCTCTCTATGATTATAATAATATTAGTTGCTATGGGTAGCACATACGTGCACACTGCTTCCCTATGTGCACATAACATTCAACATAAGATGTCAGCAACTACAATAAAAATTACTTTGGTCAGAAACACATTTTCTACTGAGGTGATTCAAGATTGTCAAGTTTGAGACTGAAATAAGAATTAACTAAAACAAGTAAGAATTTATAATAGTAAAGTAATATTTATCTCTTTTTTTCGTATTTTCCGAGTTGCTGACGAGTTAACGTCAATTGAACAAAATATACATGCGTTGGAGGTGCATTGAACTTTATTTTATAACAATGTCTGGAGACAATGTATTTTTTGTTCTGAAGATCCGGATTTGTTGGGTCACTTCTGATTTGAAGTCAAAATACTTGTGTTTATAATGAACACAAACATTGATGTCAGTAATAGACGAATATTTTATTGTTGTCCAGTGTCACTGCACATCCATGTGACTCGTCCATCACCCTCGTCACCCGTCCATCACTCTCGTCACCCATCCATCCATCACCTTCGTCACCCATTAGTCACTAGTTCATTAACCTCTTCACCCATCCATCACCCTCTTCAACCATTTATCATCCTCTTCACCCATTTATCATCCTCTTCACCCATCCATCACCCTCTTCAACCATTTATCATCCTCTTCACCCATCCATCACCCTCTTCACCCATCCATCACCCTCTTCACCCATCCATCACCCTCTTCACCCATGAACTTTTCAATGATTTCTGCAACATAATTTTAAAATTTATAAATATTAAAAAGAGAGGAAATTATGCTAATCACAAAAACAATCTATAATAATTTATTATAAAAAGAAGAAATGACCTCAGTAGGGTGGACCTGGTGACCCTGAGGACTCCAGCGTCAACACTACTCTCTGGCTGACTCTTCCTGGGTATTGATGATATACAAATTGATTTATATGCTTTTGTTTCTCAATGACACCATAACTTCAAACGAAATCCATTTTATCTTCTAAATAAGGGAGATACATTCACCATAGGAGGGCAACAGTTTCTCTGAGGAAAAGGTAAACTATGGAAATGAAAGTACCGTCAGACACAGTAGAAAAAAATACTAACTGATAGGATTATTATCATGGGACAAATATATCATAGTCTGGCGAGTCATGACTGGAGAGGTGTGTCATGACTGGAGAGGTGTGTCATGACTGGAGAGGTGTATGGCGGAGATACTAGAATGACAGTGGACACAAGCACCACGAAAATGGTCAGTAGAAACAATATTTGTTACTTTACACTTGAGAACTAATATTGTTTGAAAACACTTCTGTCACCATACTGTGAAAGCAACAAACTGAAGAGTACACACACACACACACACACACACACACACACACACACACACACACACACACACATACACACACAGGAGCTGTGAATCGACCCCTGCAACCACAACTAGGTGAGTACACACAGAAACGGATAAAAACGGAAGTTAGACGGAAAGTTTAAAGGGTGAATGTAAAAGTTAATTTTCTTAAATTAACTTGGTTATGTCTGAACCATATCTTGTATATTATAAAATTATTATTATTAGTAGTAGTGGTAGTAGTGTAACCTTGTCAACCAACATCCACTACCACCACCAACAACCACTAATACCACCAACAATAGTTATCACCACCACCTGTTACTTCAACCACAAACAGCAATCACTGAATCAACAAATACTTCCGCCACCAACAACCATTATTATGAACAACCAATAATCAATATCACCAACTACAACAAACACTACCAATGAAAACCTTCCATTACCTTCAACAAACACTGCTACCACCAGTCACTGCCACTACCAGCAACCACTACTACCACCAATCACTATCACCAACAACCACTACCACCAACAACAACCACCATTCACTACCATCACAAACAACCACAATCACCACCATTCACTACCATCACAAACAACCATTACTACCACCAGTTACTGCCATCACCAACAACCACTATCACCAACAACCACTTTCACCAAAAATCTCTGCTATCACCAACAACCACTTTCACTACCAATCACTATCACCAACAACCACTACCACCACCAATCACTGCTATCACCAACAACCACTACCACCACCAATCACTGCTATCACCAACAACCACTACCACCACCAATCACTGCTATCACCAACAACCACTACCACCACCAATCACTGCTATCACCAACAACCACTACCACCACCAATCACTGCTATCACCAACAACCACTACCACCACCAACAACCACTAAAACTGCCAGTAACTACGACCATAAAAACACTGATCAAGATTCCATGAAGTTAGTCTCTGACAAGATGAAAATTAGACGCATGTGTAACATTCCATGAATTTGTATTGATAAAGCCACTGGAGGGCGAAACGTCTACCGTAAAGATACTCAGATGTTGCACATGTGTCTAATTTACATCTTGCCTGTATTGTATACCATTTATGTACAAGTACTCCTATCATCATTATCCACTATCATCAACAATAATCACTACCACAACTAACAATAACCTCCAACACTAACAATTATTAACGAAAATTATCATTATCAGCAACAACTACAGCTACCAACAACCACCACCACCACCACCACGAATCACCACCATCACGAATCACCACCAACACCATCACGAACCACCACTACCACCACCACCAACCACCACTACCACCACCACCACCACGAGCCACCACCACCAACCACCACTACCACCACGAATCACCACCACCACGAACCAACACCACCAACACCATCACGAACCACCACCAACACCATCACGAACAACCACCACCACCACGAGCCACCACCACCACGAACCACCACCACCACGAACAACTACAAACGCCTCTACAAAGAACAGCAGTAACCACAACTACTACCAGAAACAGCCCTCACTAATAATAACCGATATTACTAATAACAGCCCCCACTACCAACAATAGACCCCCACTACCAGCAACAATCACCCCACTACCAACAACTCTCCTACTACCAACAACAATAGCCCCCTCTCTACCAACAGTAGTCCCTACTACCACCATTCCAAAGTGCTTCTGTATTTAGTCCCCCAATAATCGTAATTATCGCCAATGTCATTATCAGTGACAAAAATTACGTCATTATGATAAAAATTCTCACTAACATCTGAGCCAAAAAGCGAAATTAGCTAATTAACAATAATCAGTCTAATATTTTACATTGAACTTGTTTTCATATTTAACTGAGCTGCCGACCATATTCTAGTGAGCCAATTGAGCTAAATACTCTCACGAACGAGCGGCGACCGTATTAAAGCGAACTATTTGAGCTTAGAATTCATATACGAGCCGGCGACCGTGTTCCAGCGAACTATTTGATCACAGTATTCTCACGAACGAGCATGCAATGTTGCCAACCGTATTCTAGTGAGCCAAGTGAGCTAAATATTCTCACGCACGAGCCTGCAACCGTATTAAAGCGAACTATTTGAGATTAGTATTCTTATAAACGAGCCGGCGACCGTGTTCCAGAGAACCAGTATAATGGTGGTAATATACTATTACTAGTTTAATCTATAAAAACAGACGCACATGGAGACAAAAGGAGAGTGAAATGGAAGATCTGTATTTCGTCCTCTTGAGGCCCTCTTCAGTAAATAATGTAGAGGAAATGAAAATTAAAAAAAAAAAAAACTGGAATATCAGTGGTGTGGATGTTGGACGCTGGAAGACAGGACATTAAGCTCCAGGTTCAGTTCAAAGTTCCATTGCGAACAAATCTGCGTCTTGACACTAGAGCTGTAATGAATGAAATGATACAAGAGCCTTAGAAATAGAATGATTTGGGGGTGTATAAATCTGCTGTGGAAGGAAGGCGAGGTAGGGGTCGTTCTAGGAAAGGTTGGAGGGAGGGAATAAAGGAGGTTTTGTGTGTGAGGGGCTTAGACTTCCAGCAAGCGTGCGTGAGCATGTTAGATTGGAGGGAGTGTAGGCAAATGATTTTTAGGACTTGACGTGCTGCTGGAGTACGAACAAAGTAACATAAAGAGATTCAGGGAAACCGGTTAGCCAGACTTGAGTCCTGAGGTGGGAAATGCAGTGCCTGCACTCTGTAGGAGGGGTGGAGATATGCTGCAGTTTTTGAACTGCAGTATCGGCACGCCTCTAGCAAGACAGTGTTGAAGTGAGTGATGAGGAAAGTGTTTCTTCTTTGTCGGGTCCCCCTGCCTCGGTGGGAAGCTGCCATGAGGCGGGCCAAAACGACATGGGTTCGAGTCCTCGGCTAGTCGCAGCGTTATTGATTAAAAACCACTCGTTCGTGCTTACAATAATATATATATATATACTGCTCTAGAGGCTAGTACACCAAACGGAGAGTAGAATGAAATTAGCTTTGAGGCACCCACACCATCGTATGTCTTCGGATCACGGTAAAACATCTAGGATTGGGTGGTCCTGTGGGTTAGAGCGTCATGTGATTTTCGCTCAGCGAGCTAAAACGACATGGATTCGAGTCCTCGGATAGTCGCAGTGTTTTTATTGGTATATATATATATATATATATATATATATATATATATATAAACACTGCTGAAATTATGCAAATATTTTAGGTCTAACTAGAGACCCTATTTAAGTGATTCTGAACTAACTGATAGGGAGCGATTACATATGCAAACACACAAGGTGTACACGAAAAAGGAGCACCAAAGTATGCCTCCCGGCCATGCAACTTAACACAGTAATTGAGACGCATTACTGTAAGAGTACTGAGTCAGGGTCTCCACACGTCAGCGTGCTCAGACCTCCAGAACTTTCACTAAATAAGCACTTTCTCTCCCAGTTTTTCATATACCATTGTATCAAGCTTAATTTCATCAGATTCATAAGAGATACTTGGCCAAGAATAACATTTACGGTCTCTCGAAGTTATTTTTAGCTGGTCGTTTATATTCTTCAATTTTTTGTGTCGCTTCAGGAGAAGCGTATTTAAAGGGTTAATAGAAAGGAAAACGGGGTTCAGGTTATGCTATATGTCCAAGAAAATTTGAATTTCTGCATAAAAACAGATACGAAGACTGGAGGAACAGAAACAGAATCTCTATAGGTAGAATTTCTAGGACATGAAATGTTGATTTTAGGTGTGATATATCGACCACCGAACTTAGAAAGGAGCCATGTTTGACCTCTCTGGGGGTGAAATCGTAAAGGCTTCAAGGCACGAAAATGTTGTAATCGTGATAGATTTTCATTTCAGCCAAGTTGACTTGAACTTTCTGATATGAAATCTGGATTCCAACGACCTGCTAGAGGTTGTCCAGGACTCCATTTTTACATCGGTATGTGACTGAACTATTGAGATGTAATAACTTGATAAACTAAGAGACCCTAGTAAATAATATGAAGGTAACCAAAGAATTTTGCACAAGTGACCACAAATTTACAATTTTTAATAATGCTTTAATATACAATAATAAGGATAATAGAGTAAAGATCCCAAACCTTCGATCGACAGATTATAATAGACAAAGGGAACACTTTAGTGTAGAATGTAAGAACTTGACAGTTGTTAAACTAGCGAAGAGAACTGCCAGAATAACATATAGTATTTCTAAAGATTGAATGAACTGACCAAAGAGCAGATGAAACTAATGTGATTTCAAGTGAATGAAGAAGAAAAAGCATTCATCGGAAAGAAGAGAGGAACTTACCGACATATCAGAAGATAGGGTCACCTTATGAACGAATATATTTACATTAAAAGACCGGTCCGTAAAAGAATACAAACTGAAAAAAAAACTCTGAAGTAAAAGTTATGTGTAGTAGGGTAAATAGGCCTATGCAGCTTAATGATACTTAAAGCAGCGTTTTGTTCATGAAGCCTATATATAACATAAACACTTGAGTATATACACAAAGTTGCAACCGAGCAAATTCAGTGTCACTTCCTTCAGATTTTACATTATGTTCCATGCATCAGTTTTCCCCCTGACACAAAATTCTACTCCACCCCTTGTCTTGCGTCTTTGTGTAGATTAATTGAAATCCTCGTATATAGCCTTCGGCAGGTATGTCTCTATTCTCCATGTAAAACCAGGTTTCGGTTATTGCAATAATATCGATGTATTCTGCACTTGCGCCAGTCTTAGTTGATTTTGTTCCCAGCACTGTGTCTGAATTCTATAAAAAAACGCTTGTTAAGTTTTTCTTCTCTATCTTTGTCTTGTTTATGTCTGCCTTTCCGCTGACTTTGTTTTTATCATTGCCTTAGTGTTTTTGAATGGTTTTTCTTACATTGCATTTCTTAATAGTATCTGCGCATTAAAAGTTTCTATCTTGATATCTGTTATTTTTAAAGGCATAGTACCTTTATCCCATATTTTTCCCACATACGCACACCTATGTATATATAACCTTACGCAATATTAAGCCCACATACACTGCAACAATATCTCCCTCTGCTATACTAGCCATTGCTGCCACTCCTGCCCTAGATAACTTCCCTCCCCATCTCTGCCATATATGTCATTGCTGCTGGAGAAGTCCCCATTGTTAACAAGACACTACATGGTCCTCACAGTACATATTCAGCCAGCAGTTAACAGCAATTGCTCTAGATAACCATTTGTCAGTATTATGCTGGCAGTGAATAGTTGTCATCTTTAGGTATCATATTTAGCATTTTCATCGAAATACTTCATGACAGAAATCCCTCTCTTCGTCATAATTATAAATACTGCTGTCCAGAGTCTGGTAAAGATGTCCTCTCTCTCTCCTATGCGTTACAACATAATTTCTTGCTGTGATGAGGCAGATAATATGGTGGTTCCCATTACCAGTTGTAATCTGCTAACTACATCCTCCATCCAAGCTACAAGGAAACACACCCTCTTCCTGTCGCTGTTACAGAAGGCCCAGTCCATAAATTTAATATGAGAATTTCCAGCTACAAGAACATTCTTGGCCATTCAGCTAAGGAACTGCCAGTCTCGATGGAAGTTTCTTCACGTTTAATCTGGTTTTAATCCTTTCTTTCACACCATTTCGTTGTTTGGTAGCCTCTTCTTTGTTTAGGCACAATTGTTCGAAACTCAGGAAAGACTTTCCCCAAACAAATAAATTATGCTAGCTCTGAGAATTCACTAGGAACGTCTTCACAAGACGCAGCTAAACTCACCACTAACACAAGTCATTTCGAATATTCTTGGTATTTTCGTGTGGAATGTAAGTTAATGCTATAATTTACCCATACTGTAAGTGAATAATTGTGCTCTCCCCCTCCCCCTTCCCCTCTCTCTCTCTCTCTCTCTCTCTCTCTCTCTCTCTCTCTCTTTCTTTCAGACAGACACACAGACACACAGTGAAATAAATATGTGACAAGTGAAAGAAATACAGTGAATAGGTTATATTATATATCGACAAGAAACGAAAGTGGATATACGCCAGAACATCACATTGAGTTGGACAATCTACAGGATACTACACGCTGGCCAAGCTGCATCGCATCGCAAGTATTCACCTATGCGTGGTTTTCGGGGTGTCGTGAGTAAGATCCAATTACCTAACCGCTAAGCTGTTTGTGAACGGTCAACTCTCATAGTAAGATAAGGAATAGGATATCAAGTACTCAGTAACAAATAGCAATTGGTAATTTCTAGTAGAAAAGGGCGAGCAGACAGGTGAATCATAGAATACATTAACTGGTAGATCAGGTGTGTCAGGTCAGGCCAGGTAGAGGAGCACTGTAGACTACGTGTTACTCGCAGACCTCACATACCACTCATACACCATAACACAATTTCACCACTACTTTTCACACAATAAATCCACACACATATAGTTCCACACACACACACACACACACACACACACACACACACACACACACACACACACACACACACATAACTGGTAGGTCAGGTGTGTCAGGACAGGCCAGGTAGAGAAGCACTGCAGACAACGTGTCACTCGCAAACTCCACATACACACCCATACACCATAACACACAATTTCACCACTACTATTCACACATACATACACACACAAACATACATACACACACACATGCATACACACACACAAAACTAACATACACACACAAAAAAAAAACTAACACACACACATAACTAACGTGCACACACACACACAAAACTAACACACACACACACACATACACATACACACAAAACTAACACACACACACAGGCCCACACACACTCCCCCTGCTCCCTCCACCCACCTCTCCCCACTCCCTTCCCTGAACCCCTCTCTCACCCACCTCCTCCCCCTCTCTCACCCACCTCCTCCCCCTCTCTCATCCACCTCCTCCCCCTCTCTACATAGCTCCTCCCCTCTCTCACCCACCTCCTCCCCCTCTCCCTCTCCCATTCTCTCTCCACCTCTGCTTCTCCCTCCTTCACTCTCTTCTCATAATCCCCCTATTTCCCCCTCCCCACCTCTCTTCCATTTCCCCACTGTCTTCAGTTTCTTCTCTCCCTCCCTCCACCCCCACACAAACACTCAGGCAATCACACCACAAAACAACCACACAGAAATACATAGTTTTCCACTCTGTGGCATCTTAAAAATAAAAAATAAAAAATGGGGTCCCAGAGAGCAGGACGGAAAACTAGGGGACTGGAGGATGAGTCTGCAAAGGAAGATTGGGCAGCAGAGCTCATGAAAAGGGAACATGAGTGGGGAAGGAAGCTAGAGGAGCTTAGCATGAAAATGGAGGAGAGGATAGCTGCAGAAAGTAAGATAAGGGAGGAGAGGATAGCTGCAGAAAGCAGGAAGTGGGAAAAGCAAGTCACAACAGCAGAGGCTAAGATACAGAGATTAGAAGAAGAACTGAAAAATTTGAAACAGCCAGTAGAACTAAAAAGCAATGTGGACATGGTATCAGAAACTGCTACCTCAATCACAAAGAAGAGGACTGTAGAGAACGGAGTAAAATTGAATGCAGAGGCTATATCAGACCATCGTGGAGCCCGAGAGAAAGAGAGGATCACATCAGGAACAATCGAGGGGAGTGTAGTAAAAGGGAGAGCTAAGCTATATGTAGAAGCCCTAACAGACCACAGCAGTGCACAGGGAAAGTTAAGAAGGGAAAGCGACAGGCCACTGGGCAAAGGGATAACAGACAGTGAAGAGATTGAAGAAAGGAAAGCTTCAATGGAGGCAACTAAATCGAATCAGGGGTTACACAGGGATAGGCAGTGGGAGAATGAAAGAGAGAGATCAGTCTTTGTTTATGGGCTCCATGAAGCTGAAGGGGAAACTTACGAAGCAAGAAGACAAGGGGAGAAAAATGCGATTGAAAACATCATGAAAGCAATAGGAGAAGATGACATGACCCAGCTGGCAAATTTTCTGAGAATAGGGGGATTTGCAAGAGGAAGAATCCGGCCAGTCAAAGTAATTTTCAAAGCAGAATTGACTCGAAACAGGATCCTGCAGGAGAAAGCAAGACTAAGGGATATGTCAGAGTACCGGAGGGTGTATCTCGACCGCGACAGAACACGGGAAGAAAGACAGAAACTGAAAGAGAGGGTACAGAGACAAAAGGAGGAAAGAGAGATGGACAGGAGAACCCAGACTCAGGAGGAAGCTCTAATACAACCACCTTCAGATGTTCCCCAACCTGGACAACCCCAATGCAACCAAACAACCTAACCCAAAACACACATGCCATACCCAATGATTCCACCCACCTCAGTACAAACTCCACCTTCACACCAACCACCCATAGTTCCCCATCAGATCTCCCACTTTCCCAACCCCAACATACCCCCCAGACTACGGTTTTAGAAAAGAAGTTAAAGGTTTGGTATACAAATGCAGATGGTATAACAAATAAATGTGAGGAGTGGCATGAAAGAATAAAGGAGACATCCCCAGACATAATAGCACTCACAGAAACGAAACTCACCAGGATGATAACAGATGCAATCTTCCCACCCGGATATCAAATCCTCAGGAAAGATAGAGGAGCAGAGGGGAGGAGGAGTTGCACTGCTCATTAAGAACAGGTGGGGATTTGAGGAAGTGGAAGGAATGGATGGAATGGGTGAAAGGGACTACATAGTAGGAACAATTCAGTCTGAGGGCCATAAGGTGATAATTGCTGTAATGTACAACCCGCCACAGAACTGCAGGAGGCCAAGAGAAGAATACGACGAGAGCAACAGAGCAATGGTAGACACACTAGCCGAGGTAGCCAGAAGAGCCCACATGGGGAGAGCAAAGTTACTAGTTATGGGTGATTTCAATCACAAAGAGATTGATTGGGAAAACCTAGAGCCCCATGGGGTCCTGAATCATGGAGAGCCAAGATGATGGATGTGGTACTGGAAAACCTCATGCATCAACATGTTAGAGACACTACCAGAGAGAGAGGTGGGGATGATCCAGCAAGACTGGACCTAGTATTCACCTTGAGTAGTTCGGACATCGAGGATATCACGTATGAAAGGCCCCTTGGAGCTAGTGATCATTTGGTTCTGTGTTTTGATTATATAGTTGAGCTACAAGTGGAGAGGGAGCAGGAATAGGAAGGGAGAAACGAAACTACAAAAGGGGGACACAGGCATGAGGAACTTCCTACAAGACGTTCAGTGGGAGAGAGAATTGGCAGGAAAACCAGTAAAAGAAATGATGGAATATGTGACAACCAAATGCAAAGAGGCAGAGGAGAGGTTTGTCCCCAAGGAAACAGAAGTAATGGGAAGACCAGAACGAGTCCTTGGTTCACCCAGAGGTGTAGGGAGGCAAAAGTAAGTGTAATAGAGAATGGAAAAAGTACAGAAGACAAAGGACCCAGGAAAATAAAGAGATTAGCCGAAGAGCCAGAAACGAATATGCACAGGTAAAAAGGGGAGGCTCAGCGACAATATGAAAATGATATAGCATCAAAAGTCAAGTCTGACCCGAAGCTGTTGTATAGCCACATCAGGAGGAAAACAACAGTCAAGGACCAGGTAATCAGGCTGAGAAAGGAAGGTGGGGAGTTCACAATAAACGACCAAGAGGTATGTGAGGAGCTCAACATGAGATTTAAAGAAGTATTTACACAGGAGACAGGTAGGACTCCAGGAATTCAGAATAGGAGGTATACCAACAAGTGCTGGATGAAATACACACAACCGAGGAGGAGGTGAAGAAGCTGCTATGTGAACTCGATACCTCAAAAGCGGTGGGACCGGACAACATTTCTCCGTGGGTCCTTAGAGAGGGAGCAGAGATGTTGTGTGTGCCACTAACACAAATCTTCAACACATCCATTGAAACTGGGCAACTACCTGAGGCGTGGAAGATGGCAAATGTAGTCCCAATTTTTAAGAAAGGAGACAGACACGAGGCATTAAACTACAGACCTGTGTCACTGACGTGTATAGTATGCAAAGTCATGGAGAAGATCATCAGGAGGAGAGTGGTGGAGCACCTAGAAAGACACAAGCTTATAAACGACAACCAGCACGGTTTCAGGGAAGGAAAATCCTGTGTCACAAACCTACTGGAGTTTTATGATAAGGTAACAGAAGTAAGACACGAGAGAGGGGTGGATAGACTGCATTTTTGGACTGCAAGAAGGCGTTCGACACAGTTCCTCACAAGAGGTTAATGCAAAAGCTAAAGGATCAGGCACACGTAACAGGAAAAACACTGCAATGGATCAGAGAATATCTGACAGGGGGGCAACAACGAGTCATGGTACGTGACGAGATGTCAGAGTGGGCACCTGTGACGAGTGGAGTTCCACAAGGGTCAGTCCTAGGACCTGTACTGTTTTGGTATATGTGAATGACATAACGGAAGGGATAGACTCAGAAGTGTCCCTGTTTGCAGATGATGTGAAGTTAATGAGAAGAATCAAATCAGTCGAGGATCAGGCAGGACTACAAAGAGACCTGGACAGGCTGCAAGCCTGGTCCAGTAACTGGCTCCTTGAATTTAACCCTGCCAAATGTAAAGTCATGAATATCGGGGAAGGGCAAAGAAGACCGCAGACAGAGTATAGTCTAGGTGGCCAAAGACTGCAAGCCTCACTCAAAGAAAAGATCTTGGGGTGAGTATCATACCGAGCACATCTCCTGAGGCACACATCAATCAGATAACTGCTGCAGCATACGGGCGGCTGGCAAACCTAAGAATAGCGTTCCAATACCTCACTAAGGAATCATTCAAGACTCTGTATACCATATACGTCAGGCCCATACTGGAGTATGCAGCACCGGTTTGGAACCCACACCTGGTCAAGCACGTCAAGAAATTAGAGAAAGTGCAAAGGTTTGCAACAAGACTAGTCCCAGAGCTAAGGGATTGTCCTACGAAGAAAGGTTAAGGAAATCGGCCTGACGACACTAGAGGACAGGAGGGTTAGGGGAGACATGATAACGACATATAAAATACTGCGAGGAATAGATAAGGTGGACAGAGACAAGATGTTCCAGAGAGGGGACACAGAAACAAGGGGTCATAATTGGAAGTTGAAGACTCCTATGAGTCAAAGGGATGTTAGGAAGTATTTCTTCAGTCATAGAGTTGTCAGGAAGTGGAATAGCTTAGAAAGCGACATAGTGGAGGCAGGAACCATACATAGTTTTAAGACTAGGTTTGATAAAGCTCATGGAGCAGGGAGAGAGAGGACCTAGTAGCAATCAGTGAAGAGGCGGGGCCAGGAGCTATGACTCGACCCCTGCAACCACAAATAGGTGAGTACAAATAGGTGAGTACACACACACACACACAGACACACGCCCCCGGTGGCCTAGTGGGTAAAGCTCTTGCTTGACGCACGGAGGGGCCGGGTTCAATTCCCGGTGGGGCAGAAACATTTCGAAGTGTTTCCTTACATACACATACACACACACATATATACAACAGGCCTAGTGTCTAATTGACATGTGCCTAGGACAAAATGGTAACTAACTAACACACAGACACACAGACACACACACAGACACACAGACACACAGACACACAGACACACACACAAACACACACACAAACACACACACACACACACACACACACACACACACACACACATACACACACACATACACACACAGACACACACACACAGACACACCCACAAATAGGTGAGTACAAATAGGTGAGTACACACGCCCCGATGGCATAGTGGCTACCGCTCTTACTTCACGCACGGAGGGCCCGGGTTCAATTCCCGGCGGGGCCGAAACATTTCGAAGTGTTTCGTTACACACATACACACACACACACACACACACACACACACACACACACACATATATATATATATACAACAGGCCTAGTGTCTAATCGACATGTGCCTAGGACAAAATGGTAACTAACACAGACACACACAGACGCACACACACAGACACACACATTCATAGATTTAAGAAGAGGTATGATAAGGCTCATGGCGTAGGGAGAGAGACCCAGTAGCGGCCAGTGAAGAGGCAGGGCCAGGAGCTATGACTCGACCCCTGCAACCACAAATAGGTGAGTACACACATACACACACACACACAAAGATATTGCATACACAAATTTTAGCTTGCCTTATTCGGCAAGTTTTACATATTCGGCACGACATATATATTGTGTTGGTGAGATATTTTAAAAACAATATATGTAAAATTGTGAGGTAATCAATATCAGTAGTCACCCTCTTCCTCAGTCCCCCACCCTTTACCCCAGGACTCAGTTCCCAAGTATTCCCTCCCCAGCACTTCCCTTCCTCCACACTTCATTACTCCTCTGCTTCTGTCCGTTCCCCGCCCTTTCCATCCTCACCTTCCCGATTTCCCCACCACCTCCTCTCCCACATTTATTTCCTCTGATTATTAATAATAATGTTTAAGTCTACCCTCCCTCTCCTCCCCCTCACACACACACATGCAGGACCAATTTGGAACCCACACCTGGCCAAGCATGTAAGGAAATTAGAGAAAGTGCAAATATTTGCAACAAGACTAGTCCCGGAGCTAAGGGGTATTTCCTACGAAGAGAGGTTAAGGGAAAGAGACCTGACGACACTGGAGGACAGGAGAGATAGGGAAGATATGATAACGACATATAAAATACTGAGAGGAATTGACAAGGTGGACAGAGACAGGATGTTCCAGAGAAAGGACACAGCAACATGGCGTCACAATTGGAAGTTGAAGACTCACAGGGATGTTAGGAAGTATTTCTTCAGTCACAGTTCTCAGGAAGTGGAATAGTCTGGGAAGTGATGTAGTGGAGGCAGGATCCATAAATAGCTTTATGAAGAGGTATGATAAAGCTCATGGAGCAGGAAGAGTGACCTAGTAGCGACCAGTGAAGAGGCTGGGCCAGGAGCTGTGAATTGACCCCTGTAACCACAACTAGGTGAGGACACACACAATTTTAAATGTCTTGTTAATTGACCAATTTTATCTCTTCGGCACGACATACAATATATATATATATATATATATTAAGGAAATAAAAATAAGTGATGTGATATGACGCTTATAAAATAGTCCAGAAAATGCTTCAACCAATTAGGATAATGGATGCAGTTAGGGAGACCTTTATATAAACAGAAGCATTAAAAAGAATCTTTTTTCTATTAAGTTTAAAACCTGCTTGACAGCTTGACCTTTTGCACATTAAGTATGTATCCGGCCTAATAAGAGCTCAATAAAGTTTATTCAATGATATAAATACGTTGAATTACTGGAATTGGTAAGACGTGTTTGCAGAAGAGATTATCTTGTCTTAGACGAAGATCAAGAGGAGCCGGAGGAGAATGAGGAGGAGGCAGATGAAAGAGAGGAAGAGAAATTATGAAGATATGCATGAGAAGAAAGAGAAACTTTGCACCAAAGGCAAACTTGTGAAGATAGTCTAGGAATACGCAAAGTTAACCTGAGGTTCACGCCGTCAGGAGTCACATTAAGAATAGGACTCATAGAGAAGAGGTGATTGAAGCCCATGTCTTCCACCCACTCATGCCTGACACTTAAATTCAGTGCCTATTTTCAGTACGGTATTGTATGCTTTTCTGACTGTTTTATACCGGCCATGGCAAGAGGGAGTTTTCTGCTCTGCTATCTCTGCCTCATCCATAGAAAAAAAACAGCAGACAGTCGATATGTAAGTAGCCCTTCTCAGCAGCGGTATGGGGTGTCACTTCTTATGCTATGTGACTTTTTCACATAGTCCCACATTAATATTACCACCACCACCACACTACCACCACACTTCCACTACATCTCTCCCCACTACCATCAGCACCTCCACTATATATCTTTCCCCTATCACCACCATCCCCAACCACCATTATCATCATCACTACCACCATCACCGCTGGGGAGAGATTCTGAGTAGGAAATATTGAATAATTTACCTTCTCCTCACTGAATTAATAATGCATCGAGGCGAAAACAAAGCCTCTGCTTCCTTACAGTCTGATTGATTCGCTTGAATAATTGATGAAAATGCGCTTGCGTTATGGCCGCTAATGTCAACAAACTTATATTTCCCCGTGTGATTACTGATTTGTTAACGTTGCCAGTGCCTGGGAAATAAGAATTTTTATTCATAGTTGTTCATTTTGGGGAGGCTTATTTTTTTATGATTTTAAAGTTTGCCGAGCAAAGTAATGAGATATTTTATTTCAATGAGGAAAGATTTACTGTGTTTATATATATATATATATATATATATATATATGTTTTCCACAAGTAGTATATTGTCCCGCTTGTCTTTTGTTGCTATATCAATATCAGGCTCCGCTGCATTAAGAATCCAATTGAGGTTCCAAAGAGTTCGGGATTCCGGCAGAAGAGTCCGCGATAGGAAGAAACTGCCGTAGCTGTGTTCCATCAAACAGATGAGCTAATTCTACGTTTCTCTCATGTATGTGTTCATTAATGTCACACGTCCCACTGCCTGTGCAATACGTATTGACCGCACCACTGGACATAGCTCCAGTATTCAGTCTGTTCCAGAACTAGTTGCTTGTGTGTGGGGACCAGAACCACGAGTCATCACAAACACACACTGACTTGTAAAACAACCACTGTAAACAAATATTGAAATTCCAAGCGCTTTCGTGATTTCTCACATTATCATGGACCTTGATAGTGTGAGAAGTCACGAAAGCGCTTGGAATTTCACTATTTTTTTCACAGTGGTTACTTTGCATATTGTGATATCACCTGTTTACTGTGATCTTATTGCACGCTCATACTGACGTTTAATCAACATTTCCGACCACTAGCTGCACGTCATAAACATCTAATCCACTAAAGTCTCGTAACTTGATTTCAAGAAGCAGCCTATTCACTGGAACTCTATAGCGTAGACTTTTAACAAGAATTAACCCAGTATATGTGAAAATTTAACGCCTACTATAGAGGACCGCGGTGAGCGCAAATCCTCCCAGAGTCGACGAAAATTTCTTCGTAGTTAAAAGGTAAGGATAATCGCAGTATATATTTATATATATATAATTTACATTTACGTACGTCTGGCATGAGAAACAATCACAACAGAAGCTGCACTGGAACATAATATTCGTACCAGCCACTTGTTTGTTTATGCATATACAGTATGTTAGCTGTGGCTGGATGGTGGTGATGGTGGTGATGATGGGGGGAAGGGATGATGGTTGTGCTGGTAGTAATTAATGAAACTGGTAGTTGTGGTGGTGGTGATTGGTGTAATTGGTAATGGTGTTTATTGTTATTGATGGTGGGGCTGATGGTGGTTGAAATAGTGACTGTTGTTGTTGTTGGTAATGGAAAGACTATAATTATGAATGTAATGGTGAGAGTGATAATGAATTCTTAATACCCAAGTAGTTCAAGAGGAAGAATCAAAAGAAGAGAAATGATAAATTAAACCGGATAATAAGAAAACCTCGGAAGAGAGAGAAAATACCCTAAAGAAGCATACCAAAGCACTATATGAATGAACCGAGGATAAATAAATAATGCAAACAGAAAAAGCAAATAAAATTATACTGGAAAGATATGTAACTTTCTGAACGTCTCCCTCACTGCTTTCTTCCTCTCTCTTTACTCTTTGTGTTGATCATGCAAAGTTCATTAAGTTTTGAGCCTATAAAGTTTTGATTCAATAATGTTTATTAACAAATCAGTAATCACACGGGGAAATATAAGTTTGTTGACATTAGCGGCCATAACGCAAGCGCATTTTCATCAATTATTCAAGCGAATCAATCAGACTGTAAGGAAGCAGAGGCTTTGTTTTCGCCTCGATGCATTATTAATTCAGTGAGGAGAAGGTAAATTATTCAATATTTCCTACTCAGAATCTCTCCCCAGCGGTGATGGTGGTAGTGATGATGATAATGGTGGTTGGGGATGGTGGTAGCGGGGAGAGTTATTGTGGAGGTGAGCTTCGAATTGTTGGTGGTGGTAAGAGGAAGAGATGGTGTTGCAAGGAAGAGATGGTGTTGCAAGTGATGTATGAACACTAGAAATGTGGTGAATCTGGTACTTTTATATTAGAAAAGGAAGCCTCTTGAAGAAATACTCAAAGAACTACCTGTTACCTCTTAGTAGTCAGAAGCTATTGTTGTGATTGTCATGCAGAGTGATGGGGGGTATTGAGGATCAAAGAAGCATGTGGCACTATCGTATTCTACAGTCTTTATAGATCAACTTTCACCAGAATAACAGAGTTACTCTTATAATAACGTTTGTACAGCTATATCACATTTGTTGAGCTATAAATATTAAAAAATTAAGCCATTTAATACCATAAAACTAGAGGATATGTACACCGAGAAGTATTTATCAGTGTATATACGCTGATATACACATCTCGGTATATATACTCTATTATGATATTAATGACTTTAAAACAGAATTTACCTTAGAGTTGGGGTGGCAAAATACGGCCCGAGGGCCATATCCGGCCAGCCAAGGAATTCTATCTGGCCCAAGAGTGTGTGTACCAATTTACGAATTTAAGACGGAATTAGTCTTGATATGATGATGTCCTTAGCAGGAGCGAGTGTTGGAACGTCATAGGAGCACAACCTGACAACACTTGACGCAATTAATATAACATCAGCTATATATTTTAGCTTTATTTTAGGGAAGCTACGACTTTTTTTTTTCTTTTAAGTCCCCGCTGTTAATGACGGAGTGAGCATACGTCAGCGCCATCTGTGTTCCGGAGTTGGTTACTTCGGGCATCTTCCTGGGAATTGGAGTTTTCTTTCTTCTTGTGTTTTATTTGTTTACAAGTGGCCAGGGAGAGTATAGGTGGCTTCACGTACACACACTCCAGCTCTGGTTTCTAGCCAGACATTTGTGTCGGTAATTTATGTGGTACGTATTCGCTTCTTCGAGCCACGGTGGTTTAGCGCTTCTATTTTATTATAATAATAATAATTCGAGCCACGGGCAGGTGTTACGGTATCTAAGTGGTAAGGGAAAGTTTTAACTTTGAGAGCAGGACTGTATAAAACTAGACGTAAATCGGTGGATGCGTGATCAGAGACAGGTATCCCCGTATTGCATAAGAACCACCACTTGTACCTGAATGCACGTGATTTGAATACTGCAGTGTGGGGGCATACTTTTAGGTATAAACTATCGTAGCCACTAACAGCATCAACAACGAAAACAACGGTAGTAGCAGCAGCAGCAGCAGCCACCTTCGCTGCTGGCAACGGTATCTGGTCCAATGTGAGTTCTGGCGTTGTTTTACGATATCTGTAAAGGAATCAGCAACTTATCTTCGGTTACCGTACTGTGTATCGATCCTTTGTGGTGTGGTACCTGGCTTGGCAGGCTAGTAGATGTTCAACTACTGAACAATCCAGTTTGGTGGCCAGGAGAGAGAGTTCTTTCCTTGTGTAAATAGTACCACCATCTACCACCCACTACTCACCACCACTACCCTCCATCAACCATCAAATCCACCACTACCCCCACATTCATTGCCCCCCACCAATCACCATCATCTCCCACCACCACCACTATCCCCACCCTCCATCACCATTACTACTATCACCACCACTACCCCCCCAACCACCCCCCAACCACCCCCCATCCCCTAAGCAGCTTCAACTTCTCACATTCTCATTAATATGAAGATGCATTTATTGAGAAAATGTCTGCCCACTGATTCGTTCTAATTTTTAACTGTTATCAATAATGTCTTAATCTTTTCTGTGCATAAATGGAAGACATGAATTTTAGCTATAACATTTAGAATTTGACACAGAGAAGCTTATCTAAGCTGGCCAAGCTGGCATGTGGCCCGCGGATGTATACACCTCTCGGTGTATACATCCGCTTTATATTATAGTATTAAATTGTTTTAGTATTATGGAACTTAAGAATCCTACTTAGTACTATATCTGGAAAATTGTGTAAACATTAGCAGAAGAGAAACTTATTCTGAAGGTTGTTGTTTATAGCTTTGGTAACCGCATGTTCTCTGGGGACCGCTCGTTGTTGCTTAGTGTTGGTAACCTTAAGCTGTTTAACTTGACGGGCGAGGTGTTGTTTCTGTTTTCTGCAGGTGATGTGAAGGGTAAGATAAGATAAAGTTTCGTTGGGATTTTTAACCCGGGGAGGAGGAGGGGGGATTAGTCACCCAGGATAACCCAAGAAAAACAGTGCGTCATTGAGGACTGTCTGTCTTATTTCCATTGGGATCTTTTAATCTTGTCCTCCCCAGGAATTTGTGCGGCTAGCACCAGCGGTCTGATTGATCAGGTCATCCACCGGGAGGCCTGGTCTGAGACCAAGCCGCGGGGGCGTTGACCCTCAGTACACGCTGCCAAGATCACCCTACTCGGTGTTCAGATCGCCTTGGTATGTAGAAACATCGTCCTGGTCGGTGCACAATGTACATCACCCTGTTGGGCATAAAGTCGCGGCCCCCCCTTCCCCTCGCAAATCGACTTCGCCAGTTGGTAGATATTACCGAGAGGAACCCAAGCCTATTTCCATTTGGGCCATAGACACAGCAAATACGACCTTGGGAAACGTTTGTGATGGGCCGAACGAGGTCGTTCGCGCAGCTCCAAGTGAGTATTTGCTTTTTTAATGACATGTGGAATTGCTATTATAGTAGGTCGGAGGAGAGGAGGGGGGGGAGGGTAGTTATTTAGGTCGTTGGGTGTTTAAGTCGTTATGTTTAGGTCAGTATTCATTCTGTGTTTAGCTCATTCTGTGTTTAGGTTGTGAGTTTTAATCTTCGTGTTTAGGTCGTTGTGTGTGTTTAATCGTGTGTTTAGTTTTTTTTTTTAATTTTAGCGTTTAGGTCGCTGTGTTTGATCGTCGTGAGTGTTTTGAACCTTGTTTGTTTCAGCCTTTGTGCTTTTTGATCGATAGGTGTTTTAATTGTTTTTCTTCGCCTTCACTTGTTTGGTCGTTTTTACACATTTCGATCGCTGTCTTGCGTTTAGGCTGAGCTTGTTTGGTCGTTGCAATGTATTGGGACATTACATGATTGGATGGTAGTACGTGTTTACCTTTTGTTATGTGGTTGTTCGCTTCTGTGTTTGATCGTTTTTGTTGTTTTAATTTGGTTATGTAGTTCCAGGTTTTTTGTTTTTGGTTACTGTGCTTAGTTATGTAGTTGGTAGTTCCATGTTGGTTTTTATTTTGGTCGCTGTGTTTGGTTGCTGTTATGTAGTGGACATTTCCACGTTCGTTTTTGTGTTTTTGCTTGCTGTCGTACCATTGGTCGTTGTCCTATGGGTAGATAGATTGGTTTTTGTTCGTTGTGTTTGGGTGTTTAATTATTTTTTTTTACTCTTTTTAATAAATTTCATGGGGAAGTCCGTTTAATTAATGCATATCCGTATATTTACATAGCCTCTATTTTTAATTCATATCATGGCTTGCATGTTACATTACAATAATTATTTTTACCACACTGTGCTTTAGTGTGTGGGGTTCGTGTGGGTGTCCCCTGCTAGCTTGGAGAGTTTGATATGCGTTGACATGCGTACGCATGAGTAGGCAGCTGTAATGGGTCGGCGTTCACAGTTTTATGTAAGCGCCTATTCGCTCCTGGACCGTTGTAAGGACTGGTCGAAACGTGTTAAGTATGAATTGTTAATTGCTCCAGGAGTGTTACTGTGTTTTTTTTCTCTTGTGGATCGACATGTGTACTTATTGGTAGTGACTGCATTACATCTGGAATCTAGATTATCTGATTAAAGGACGTCATTTCAACCCAGTTAGATTTGTCTTCTTGCATGTGAATCTCGTCCATGTTCTGCTATTCTAACAGGAATAACAACAGTCTCTCTTGTTTATATCAGTTTCACTTTACAAAATTTGAGTTACAGGAGAAAAGAATGAAGGTTGTCGTAATGGGGAAAGGAATACAAGCTTTCTCTTCTCCAGGGGGGAGGGAATACAGACTTTTTCTTCACCAGGGAGAGGGAATACAAGCTCCCCCTTCACAGAGGGGGAGGGAATACAAGCTTCCTCTTCACCGGAGGGGGGGGATAGAACACTTTCACTCGCTCCAACGCCCCTTACTCAGTACTTTAATTATCAGTGAAATTATTCTGGATTAAGTAACATACAAGTATAAAGGAAAACATTTATTGGACTAATAATGAGAATATAGGAAATATATAATTACCGGTTAAGTACTGAGAAGGGAAGAAAATAACCCGCAGTTTTATATAGAGAGAGAGAGAGAGAGAGAGAGAGAGAGAGAGAGAGAATTCAATGATCTATTACGTAACAATAAGTAACAGGAATATCATCTAGATAACGAATAAGTGAACCAAGAGAGAGTAGATTGTGGCAGGTTTTCTAAACTAACAGGATTGCAACTTCGTTTCTCGTCCGTCTATGGGGTCCTGGATCCTGTTTCACCTCTCTCCATTACCAAACTCCTTCATTCATAGCAGAAAAAAGAGAATACACTGTCTAGAGACACCCTCCCCTCCCAAAACCAAACACCAGTGGGTAAACTGTCTCCCAGAATCCCAAGATTAGATAGCTATGACATCTGTATATATAAAACTGATTTATAAAATATTCTCAAACGTATTATTTTTATCATAAGACACTGCTGTGTTATGATATGGATTCACAAAGGCACAATACCATGACTGCAACAATACACAAATAACCAACACATAGAAGAGAGACTTTGTCAGGTTAGACAAAATTTGTCAGGAAATTGTATAAGTACCTCCTGACGTGGGTCTTAGCCATACGACGACCACCGCTGGAGCTTCGGTCTTCTGACCGAGGTCTTCCTCAGCCTCACCAGTCCATCACTTTAAAATTTAAAAGATAACTTTTAATGTTTATTTCGTGTTTGTGGTGAAAAAAACTTAGTATCACATTATTTAATGTGATGACTGATGCGGTGGACTGGTAAGCCAGCAGGAGGCCTCTAGCAAGTGACTGAAACCCCCATGAACGTGATCATCGTATTGTCCCGCGTCAGGAAAATAAATTCCCCATTTTCTTCTGCCAAACAAAATGCCACCAAATCCAAATTTCTCTCTCATGAATCCAAACCATTTCAGGATTGTCGTAGTTGACGTTCCGGGGCGAGACAGCGCAACCTGGATGGAAACTGGAATTTAAGGCAAGTGAAGAATAAGACTTAAAATAACGTAGTTGGAATAATTCATAAATAGTCCACACTTTCGAGAGGAAACTGGAGATTTCTGTTCATCCTGAGTCATTATCTAGTTAAGTAACGCTGGTAAATTGATAATGATCCAGGGTGGACCTAAACATCGTCTAGGGTGGACCTAAACGTCCTCTACGGTTTCCTCTGCAAAATGCGCATAGGAAACTGTGAGTAGAGGTAAGCGTTCAATTTAATAATTATTAACTTCTTATAAATAATATTAGGTATAGCCCAGAGCCTGCAATAAACAAGAATTATATTCTAGTTGCTGAAATTTTTCCAATTAGAATATGATATTTGAACCACTGCCATTAACACTGAGAATCACTAATGACAAAGACAGCCCAAGTCATTGACAAAACCAGCCCTAGTCATTGACAAAACCAGCCCTAGTCATTGACAAAACCAGCCCTAGTCATTGACAAAACCAGCCCTAGTCATTGAGAAAACCAGCCCGAGTCATTGACAAAAACAGCCTATATCTTTGACAAAGAACCAGTGTCTGAGAGAGACTTTATTACAGGTGAAATCTCAAGAGTATGACTTGAGTCATACTAGGAGGGAGGTACGTGGTAGGACAGTTCCAAGCAACACACATCATGGTAGGAGGGTCCCAGATATGACACATCATGGTAGTAGGGTCCCAGACATGACACCTCATAGTAGGAGGGTCCCAGACATGACACCTCATAGTAGGAGGGTCCCAGACATGACACCTCATAGTAGGAGGGTCCCAGACATGACACCTCATAGTAGGAGGGTCCCAGACATGACACCTCATAGTAGGAGGGTCCCAGACATGACACCTCATAGTAGGAGGGTCCCAGACATGACACCTCATAGTAGGAGGGTCCCAGACATGACACCTCATAGTAGGAGGGTCCCAGACATGACGCATCATAGTAGGAGGGTCCTCAGACATAACACATCACGGTAGGAGGGTCCTCAGACATGACACATTACGGTAGGAGGGTTCTCAGACATGACACATCACGGTAAGAGGGTCCTCAGACATGACACATCACGGTAAGAGGGTCCTCAGACATGACACATCACGGTAAGAGTATCCTCAGACATGACACATCACGGTAAGAGTATCCTCAGACATGACATATCACGGTAGGAGGATCCTCAGACATGACACATGAAGGTAGGAGGGTCCCAGACATGACACATAGTAGGAGGGTCTCCAGACATGACACATCATAGTAGGAGGGTCCCAGACATGACACATCATAGTAGGAGGGTCTCCAGACATGACACATCACTCAAGGTGGATGAGAAAGAAAATTCAACCTCATGAGAAATTAAAGGTTAGATGGAAGGGGATCAAAGGGGAAGCAACAATGGCCTGATTATACAGAATGTGAGACCGACCGACCGACCGACCGACCGACCGACCGACATGATCGACATAAATGACCTCCAGAGGTTAAGTCGGAGTGGCAGAGGTAGGGAGGTACTGATGGGAGGGTATAGTAGGAGGGAGGGCGCTGGAGAGAGATGGGGAGAAAGAAGGATGGTTGGGAGGGAAGGGTTACGATACTAATCTTCCTCATAGTGAGAAAATATTTAGTGACTTAGTATCTCTTTTGGTGTCTTGGTGGTCAGGCAGCCAGGTCATGAAGCCTGGGCACGTAAGCATGATGCGATGCTAGGGTATGAAGCCAGGGAATGAAGCCAGGGAATGAAGCCAGGGTATGATGAATGACCTAGCCATGCTCTTGTTAATGGTATTTTAAATCCCACCCTTCCCCCCTCCTCCACCACCACTTCTATATCGGTTCTTCTTCCACCTTCCGTATCTCTCCCCTCCCACTACCTCTTTTTCCTCCCCTCTTCGCCACGTCATCTTCCCCTTCCACCGCCACGCTTCCTCTCCTGTCCCTCACTATACCTTCCCCCTCTCTCCCTTCTCTCACTACCCCTCCATTATTATTATTATTATTTTCTGTTCCCCATTTTTATATTTAGCAAAATTGGATACATTAGCAGTGGATGATGATAGTTACACAGTGGCAACCAAAACTGTATCTCGGTCATATTACATTGTCTTAGTGAGCTTTCCCAGTTCAGACTAACAGATATGTGAGTTATTGAGTGTGATATATGGAAAGCAAACTAGCTTGAGGCTGAGGAAGCACTTCCTAACTTTCTCGTGATTCTTCTGTGATTTTAACTTCCAGCTGTACTCTCGTGTACCTGTTTCCAGCCACTCGATCAGCCTGTCCCTATCTACCCTATCAGTTCGTCGTGAGTATTTTGTATGTTTTCGTGTCACCCCTGGTTCAACTGTCCTTAAATATCATCAGGTTTAGAACCTCTTGTCCCTCACAGATCGTACCACTTAGCTCTAGAATTTAAACTACGGAACGGGTTCAAACTTCACCCATTATGTAGTTTGTAAACTTATTATTGCGATTTCGTGAGTCTAGAATTTCTCTCTCTGCAATCCCCTGCATTTTTGTTCTTGATTTGCTTAATCAGTTGTGGGTTCCATGCTGGTGCTGCGTACTCCAAGGACGAACCTTTCATATGTAGTATATAGTGTCGTGAATAACGCTGTTGATAATCCTGAGAGCTAATTTCAGGTTTTCCAAATGCGCATATTCTTCAGAAGTTGGATGATGTGCTTCTAAAGAATCATTGTTGGTAATGTAGATAAATGCATCAGAGAACCGACAAGTTGATAAATTAGGCACATGTACAACATTTGGCTATTTTTATTGTGGAAACGTTTCGCCACACAGTTGTTTACTCAGTCCAGTACAGAGAAGAATGGTTGAAGATCAGGAGAAGTTTGAGGTAATCAGTCCCTTAGCATTTTCTTTGAAAAAAATACAATAACCACTTGTCGGAACCATCCTGCAGTTTGTCCAGGTCCGTTTCAAAGTTTTCCTTTTTCTTTGCTGTATATATTTTTCTCATTAGTTTCACATCTGCTAATGTCTCCTCCGGCATGCCTTTCACACACCATAAACAGTAAACAGTACGGGTCTCAGTACTGATCCCTGTGGAACCCTAACTTGACACACTTGCCCAGACAATGTATGTGCGTGTGCGCGCTCGCGCGTGCGATCATTCTCATGTTTATGACTATGTCAGTCTGGAGAGAAATAATATATATACATTTATTCCTGAATCTCTAACAGTGTGTCTGCGTATATATGAACACATGTTTGTGACCCGGAATTATTGCAGTCCAGTGTATCTGTAAAATAAATAAATTTATAAATATAAACAGGTGATATCACAATATGCAAAACAACCAGTGTGAAAAAAATAGCGAAATTCCAAGCGCTTTCGTGACTTCTCATATTATCAAGGAACTATATGATAATGTGATAAGTCACGAAAGCGCTTGAAATTTCGTGGTTGTTTTACACACACACACACACACACACACACACACACACACACACACACACATATATATATATATATATATATATATATATATATACACACACACACACACACACACACACACACAGCTGCAATATCACTCAGGTTCATGTGTGTGACACCCAGCTGCAACCTTCAGATGTGGGTATGTATAACACTGTTAGGTGCATCGTTCAGGTGTGTGTATATGACAGCCACACCTACACCATACACGTGTGATTCCTTAAAAATGTCTATTCAGCACAGTGGTATCTCGCTCGACTCTGTCGAAAAGACTCTGATTTTATACTGGGGAGGGAGGGGGAAGAAACATATGGGCAAGTCTCCTAATACAAGCTGCTAGTATCACCTAACAGTTTGAGGTCCGTGGTTCGATTCCCGGTGATGGTGGAAACGTTGGGGAGTGTTGCCTTAATACATCTGTTGTTCCTGTTCACTAAGCAGTAAGTAGGTACCTGGATGTTAGCCGACTGGTGTGGGGCGCATCCAGGGGGAACAAAACCTAAATTGCCCGAAATGCTCTGCATAACCAGGTTTTTTTTTATAGAGTATGTCATTGATATCAGCTATGGTCTATATAAGTTGTATCATGTACTTGTAGAAATAATTATTATTATTATTTAGTGGACTGTTATAGATCGCATTCTGCGGAAGTGGACCTACGAACGACACTGAAAATAAGTCACACTACTTGGCTTTCTGAATGGTTTATACTCCGCGGTTAATAAAACAAATAAACCTTTCATGGTTTTACATTTCCTTTGACTCGAGAGCCTATATAGCGGAAGTATTCTCCAGGCTGAGGGACTGACCACCTCAAAACTACATCTTCGAGGGTGATGGACTGATATCTTTCCATCTCTACTGCTTCTACTGCCTTTTCTATATTCGACTGAAGAAGCCTAATGTGTAGGCGAAACGTTTCGGAAAAATGATACCTAACTATTATCAAATTTATAGTCATCGAAGATACTGATATAAAACTCCTGGACTTGTTACGAGGTTTGAGATTTGTCTTAATATCAGTGAGGAGCTCTTCATCCAATGACCCTTGGATCGATCCTGAGTGCCTCCTATTCCCATGAGCTACATAACCCCTACGGACTAGAGCTTCCCCCAGATAGTAACGGTATACCTCCTTGGTCTCTTCAGGAAGTGAGCTGAGGCTCTTCTCTATTGATATTTATATAGCTGATCAATTAGAAACTTTCTTAATGACTGGTTGGTTAATGAGGTTTAAAGAAAATCGACTACAATGAAACTTCATGAAGCTTTTCAACGCAAGACAAGAATACACTTATTAAAAAAAAAAGCATATAGACTCAGAGATAATTATACCTCTCATTGTATTAATCCTGTGTTATACCGTGCCCTATGCTATTCCGTTTGCATACAAGAGCTGGGTTACGGGGGATACCGTTCTCGGATCAATCAGCTGCAGAAGCGCATCTAATTTCTGAAGTCTCCCTTAGTTGGAGAGAGAGAAAACGGATTGACCCGTAATGAATAACCAAACATTGACTGTAGTTCCCATAGATTTTTCATGACTTCTCTAAGCTTCAGGAAGGTCTTGCAAATTATTAATAAATTTATTTAGACACAGGTACACTTAAGTACAATTATCATACATAGTGTAAATTACCTAGGATAAAGAACAAAAGGGACAATACACAAATAACCCCCACAAAGTCAGTGTGACTCGGGATATATACACAGAGGTTGTTTAATGGGGTTAAAAGCCTATCGACTACACTAGGGTCATGAAGGGTGCACATGACCTCACCACCAGACAGCAATACATTAATCTTAAAATTGGTCTTAAAAGTCAACTCTCAGCATATGCACTAAGAGAAAAAACACCGTGCCATATAACGCTGTCTAGGTGTTTATTAAAGCCTTCATTTATTACGCATTCTGTGAATAACAAGCACGAATAAATTGTAGTTATATATATATATATATATATATATATATATATATATATATATATATATATATATATATATATATATATATATATACCTTGAACTTATTAAAAATAATTATTCTTGCATATTGCATTACCAATTAAAGACTCGAGTCTTTTAAGAGGGCCATTCCCATATTATATATGACAAAATAATCACACTTTTAACAATAAATTGGCAGCTAGACACTTAATAACATTTCAAATTTTTTTCTAAGTACAATACCCCAGTGTTGAAAGTTTGAAGCCGAACTGTGAAGGCTTTCTCAAGTTATTACTTCGCGTGGAAGCCCTAACCAATTTTGGGTACATAAAATCATAAAATAAAGCAAAGGGAACATGCACATGAGATTAGTTGCATGAACCTTCATCTAATTATGGTACACCAGCGTTGAAAATTTGAATCCGATAGGATGAGGCGTTACCAGGTTATAAATGAAACCCCTGGGAGGATGCCTTAAGTATGAGCCTCAACCTTGAATCATCCTTTGCCTACGTTACTAAAATAAGAAAAAAAAAAAAATCTTCCAGTGAGCAAAAAAACTAACTTGATGGCCAATTGTGTCAATTTAAAACTGATTAGATTTTGAAAGAACGAATAAATAAAAAAAAACTCAAAGCTCAAGATCACATTACAGAACGAAATAAACGTGCTAAAGACTTGAGAATACTAAATGACTAATCACTTACAAAACACCAAGACATGTAGCAAAGGTCAACAAATATATGCATGAATCTTTTCAAAACAGAAGAAATCAGGTTATTTATGGTACTGGTCGAATTACCTTTACGCTCACACCTTGAAATTTTGTTCCATGCTGACGGTACTGAATAAGGCAACAGAGAGATCACAGATGGTAATGTTTGCTACATACATGGTTGATAAAATGTCAAATTTAGGAAAATTCTTGAAATGAGGCGGAGAGACCCGATAATTTTCACATTTACAATAATTGAGGTAATCGTCCTAAATAGCCACACCATTATAGCAACTTACTGGAGTGGGAGAGTTGGGAGAAAGTACAAAGAAAATGCTTTAAAAAGTAGGGGTGCGGTTGGCACCATTACAAAGCACTGTGTCAACCTCTGGTCCAAAACTCAACCTCATACCAGAAGATATCATAAATATTGCTCGACCTCAAGCTTCTCCAGTCGGACCAAGTCAGAGCGAAACGTCGTCATAGTTTCTTTCTCCTATGAGCGCGTTGTGTATACTTCTCCAGTTGCCAGATCAGCCAGGCTGTGATGGGTATGTAGACCAGCAGTCTGCTAGGCAGCAACAACCTGGTTGACTAGGCAATCAATAAGAAAGCCAAGGTTGAACACTTGAAACCGGTCACAGGTATATCACAGCAAATCTCATCCCACCACCGCCCACCCAGCAGCAAAAGCAAACCCATCCGCCTCCGCCCACCCACTTTCACCCCCCTCTCCCACCCACCTTCCCCACTCCAGCCCACCTAGGAACCAGGTACACAAGAATACATTATGTGGTCAGGTTATTCTACCCGTAACAAGTTAATTAAATTCTACCTTGACGAATATTATAATTAAGCCTCAAGTCCATCATAGCGGTATTCGAGTGCAGCGGCGAGCGGCTTCATGCAAAATTACTCTTAACTTTCTGTGTGTATTTAGAAATTCCCTTTGTACACAAGTCATTAGTCAACACAAACAGCGCACAGTATGTGTGATATTGACTTTTTTCCCACCCATGTTGTTTCTCAACTGGGCACACACAGCCAGCAGTGAGTTGCACGCCCGCACACACCTCGGCACGCCCGCACGCACACACCTCGGCACGCCCGCACGCACCTCGGCACGGCCGCACGCACCTCGGCACGCCCGCACGCACCTCGGCACGCCCGCACGCACCTCGGCACACCCGCACACACCTCGGCACGCCCGCACACACCTCTGTACACCCGCACACACCTCGGCACTCCAGCATCAGTGGCAGAAGTGGAGGAGGCAGTGAAGACGAGTATAGGAGGAGGCGGCGAAGACGAGTATAGGAGGAGGCGGCGAAGACGAGTATAGGAGGAGGCGGCGAAGACGAGTATAGGAGGAGGCGGCGAAGACGAGTATAGGAGGAGGCGGTGAAGACGAGTATAGGAGGAGGCAGTGAAGACGAGTATAGGAGGAGGCGGCGAAGACGAGTATAGGAGGAGGAGGCGAAGACGAGTATAGGAGGAGGAGGCGGCGAAGACGAGTATAGGAGGAGGAGGCGGCGAAGACGAGTATAGGAGGAGGAGGCGAAGACGAGTATAGGAGGAGGAGGCGGCGAAGACGAGTATAGGAGGAGGAGGCGAAGACGAGTATAGGAGGAGGAGGCGAAGACGAGATAGGAGGAGGAGGCGAGGAAGACGAGCATAGGAGGAGGAGGCGAAGACGAGTATAGGAGGAGGAGGCGCAAGACGAGTATAGGAGGAGGAGGCGGCAAGACGAGTATAGGAGGAGGAGGGGGGAAGACGAGTATAGGAGGAGGCGGGAGACGAGTATAGAAGCGGCGAAGATTTAGGAGGAGGAGGCGGCGAAGACGAGTATGAGGGGGGCGCGAAGACAGTATAGGAGGTGGCGAAGACGAGGATAGGAGGCGGCGGGCGAAGACGAGTATAGGAGGCGGCCATGAAGACGAAGAGGGCATAGGAGGAGGCTAGAAGACGAGTATAGGAGGAGGCAGGTAAGACGAGTATAGAGGAGGCGGCGAAGACGAGTATAGGAGGAGGCGGCGAAGACGAGCATAGGAGGCGGGTGGCGGCGAAGACGAGTATAGAGGCGGCGAAGACGAGTATAGGGGACGCGGAAGACGAGTATAGGGAGGCGGCGAAGACGAGTATAGGAGGAGGCGAAGACGAGTATAGGAGGAGGGCAAGCGTAAAAGGGAGGCGAAGACGAGTAGGAGGAGGCGGCGAAGACGAGTATAGGAGGAGGCGGCGAAGACGAGTATAGGAGGAGGCGGCGAAGACGAGTATAGGAGGAGGGGCGAAGACGAGTATAGGAGGCGGGCGAAGACGAGTATAGGAGGCGGCGAAGACGAGTATAGGAGGAGGATGAAGACATAAGGAGGAGGCGGCGAAGACGAGTATAGGAGGGGCGAAGACGAGTATAGGAGGAGGAGGCGAAGACGAGTATAGGAGGAGGAGGCAAGACAGTATAGTAGGAGGAGGCGAAGACGAGTATAGGAGGAGGGAAGACGAGTATAGGAGGAGGAGGCGAAGACGAGTATAGGAGGAGGGAGCAAGACGAGAAGTATAGGAGGAGGAGGCGGCCGAAGAGGAGTATGGAGGAGGCGGCGAAGACGATATATAGGAGGGAGGCGAAGACGAGGTATAGGAGGAGGCGGGCGAAGACGAGTATAGGAGGAGGCGGCGAAGACAGTATAGGAGGAGGGCGAAGACGAGTATAGGAGGAGGCGGCGAAGACAGTATAGGAGGAGGCGCGAAGACGAGTATAGGAGAGGCTGCGAAGACAGTATAGGGAGGAGGCGGCGGCGAAGCGAGTATAGGAGGAGGAGGCGAAGACGAGTATAGGAGGAGGGGCGAAGACAGTATAGGAGGAGGAGGGCGAAGAGAGTATAGGAGGAGGAGGCGGCGAAGACGAGTATAGGAGGAGGGGGCGGCGAGACGAGTATGGAGGAGGAGGCGGCGAAGACAGTATGGGAGGAGGAGGCAGAAGACAGTATAGGAGGAGGAGGCGGCGAAGACGAGTATAGGAGGAGGAGGCGGCGAAGACTAGTATAGGAGGAGGAGGCGGCGAAGACGAGTATAGGAGGAGGAGGCGGCGAAGACGAGTATAGGAGGTGGCGGCGAAGACGAGTATAGGAGGCGGCAGCGAGAGCAGAAAGGAGGCGGAGGCGAAGAGAGTATAGGAGGCGGCGAAGACGAGTATGGAGGAGGCGGCGAAGACGAGTATAGGAGGAGGCGGCGAAGACGAGTATAGGAGGCGGCGCGAAGACGAGTATAGGAGGCGGCGGCAAGACGAGTATAGGAGGCGGCGGAAGACGAGTATAGGAGGAGGCGCGAAGACGAATAGGAGGCGGCGAAGACGAGTATAGGAGGAGGCGGCGAAGACGAGTATAGGAGGAGGCGGCGAAGACGAGTATAGGAGGCGGCGGCGAAGACGAGTATAGGAGGCGGCGGCGAAGACGAGTATAGGAGGCGGCGGCGAAGACGAGTATAGGAGGCAGCGGCAAGAAGAGGCGGCAGGAAGACAGTATAGGAGGCGAGGAAGAACCAGTATAAGGAGGCGCGAAGACGAGTATAGGAGGAGGGCGAAAGACCAGTATAGAGGGAGGCGGCGAAGACAGTATAGGAGGCGGCGGCGAAGACAGTATAGGAGGCAGCGGCAAGACGAGTATAGGAGGGCGGCGAAGACAGTATAGGAGGCGGCGGAAGACGAGTATAGGAGGCAACGGCGAAGACGAGTATAGGAGGGGCGGCGAAGACAGTATAGGAGGCGCGGCGAAGACGAGTATAGGAGGAGGGCAGCGAAGCGAGTATAGGAGGAGGCGGGAAGACGAGTATAGGAGGAGGAGGCGAAGAGAGTATAGGAGGAGGAGGCGAAGACGAGTATAGGAGGAGGCGGCAGAAGAGAGTATAGGAGGAGGAGGCGAAGACGAGTATAGGAGGAGGAGGCGAAGACAGTATAGAGGAGGAGGCGAAGACAGTATAGGAGGAGGAGGCGAAGACGAGTATGGAGGAGGAGGCGAAGACGAGTATAGGAGGAGGAGGCGAAGACGAGTATAGGAGGAGGAGGCGGAAGACGAGTATAGGAGGAGGAGGCGAAGACGAGTATAGGAGGAGGGGCGAAGACGAGTATAGAGGAGGAGGCGAAGACGAGTATAGAGGAGGAGGCGAAGACGAGTATAGGAGGGCGGCGAAGACGAGTATAGGAGGAGGCGGCGAAGACGAGTATAGGAGGAGGAGGCGAAGACGAGTATAGGAGGAGGAGGCGAAGACGAGTATAGGAGGAGGAGGCGAAGACGAGTATAGGAGGAGGAGGCGAAGACGAGTATAGGAGGAGGAGGCGAAGACGAGTATAGGAGGAGGCGGCGAAGACGAGTATAGGAGGAGGCGGCGAAGACGAGTATAGGAGGCGGCGGCGAAGACGAGTATAGGAGGAGGCGGCGAAGACGAGTATAGGAGGAGGCGGCGGCGAAGACGAGTATAGGAGGAGGCGGCGAAGACGAGTATAGGAGGAGGCGGCGAAGACGAGTATAGGAGGAGGAGGCGGCGAAGACGAGTATAGGAGGAGGCGGCGGCGAAGACGAGTATAGGAGGAGGCGGCGGCGAAGACGAGTATAGGAGGAGGCGGCGAGCGAAGAACGAAGGATAGGAGGAGGAGGCGAAGACGAGTATAGGAGGAGGAGGCGGCGAAGACGAGTATAGGAGGAGGAGGCGGCGAAGACGAGTATAGGAGGAGGCGGCGGCATATGAGGAGGCGGAAGACGAGTATAGGGGGAGGAAAAGGAGCGGCGAAGACGAGTATAGGAGGAGGCGGCGAAGACGAGTATAGGAGGAGGCGGCGAAGACGAGTATAGGAGGAGGCGGCGAAGACGAGTATAGGAGGAGGCGGCGAAGACGAGTATAGGAGGAGGCGGCGAAGACGAGTATAGAAGGAGGCGGCGAAGACGAGTATAGGAGGAGGCGGCGAAGACGAGTATAGGAGGAGGAGGCGAAGACGAGTATAGGAGGAGGAGGCGAAGACGAGTATAGGAGGAGGCGGCGGCGTCAGTGAAAATAGACTAAGCGATTGTGATGAGGACACAACTTTTTCTAAATGATAAACTGCAGCCACTTAAGATTCCATATTTATACATGAGGTGAGAGTATACCAGGAGACGCGTGGGTGAGGCGTGGGTGAGGCGTGGGTGCACGCGCTAAGCACGGGAGAGAGAGAGAGAGAGAGAGGGAGAGAGAGGGGGGGAGGGGGAGGAAGAAACGTGGCAAATGGAGGGAGTGAGAGAATGAGAAAGCAGAAACTTTAGGAGGGTAGTTAAGGTGGGAGCATTGCTGAGGAGAAACTAGAGAAAGAATAATTAAGGTGTGGAAAAGAAGAAAGAAAAGAAACACTTAGAAATTAGTATAGGAAAAATGAAGAATTTCATGAAGAGTTAAACCCATGTGGATCCTTGAAGGTAGGAGTGGCGGAGGCTCACACTGCCGTCTGGTAGTCACGGCTGCCGATTGACTGCCTAAAAATCTAACAGCACAGAATTTAAACGGCGTTCTGTCAACGATGCTGAAGAGAACAATTGACCTATCTTTATTGTGACAACGTTACTATCTGTTTAAATATATACCTACTGATACAAAGGATACAAAACGTACACATGTGTGTGTACAGTATACAGGGAGAGGTGAGGTGCTTGGGGTCTCTGGTGCTATTCCAGAAGCACAGTAGTCAGCACTGAACTGTAATATGCTTGTTCTAATCCCTTACATCTGTGCTGCCATGACTTGTCCATCTTGTAGTATGATGTGTACCAGTGGTTCAGCTAAGCTCAACTCACCGTGGTTCTGTTCACTGGTATTGTGTGTACTAAATAAAGCGACTTCTGGACATCTGATCATGTTCTATATTTGATGAGATTGTCTTGCATGTAGTATTTTTTCCACTGAACCTCACGCACTATTGGTGTTCTGCGTCCTGGAGGAGTATTGGCGTCCCTTAAGTCTGGTGTTTAGATTACGTCTAGTCTTGCCAATATACTGGTGGTATGCCTGTACATACCACCTCAGGGTGCTATATACTGGCAAATACTTCAGCTCTAATATTGTTCTGGCTGCAGTGCATTTTTCTGGTTAAGTTCCTAATAGTTTCTATGGTTATAATTGTGAGATTTATTCTGCTTTTTCATAGCGTGGCGATGTTTACAGTGTCACTTATGGGGAAAAATGAGCCGTCTGTTGTAATCATTGCTCAGTTTGGGTCTTGAAAGCAATCTCTTTTAGACCCAAAGAGAAAGGATCGGACCCAAGAAAGAGACAAAAAGGGGGAACAGATGGTAGATGGTACAGAAGGGACAGATGGGAAGCACAGTGGGACATACCAAACCAGGCATCAGCCCATCAGGGCCAAATACACAATCAAATGCAAAGTCAGTACTGGAGAAACCAGTACTACTGACTTTGTAAATTGCAATTTTGCTCTTTGCAATTCTGGATGAAGTATGAAGGGAAATGTAGCTTGGCGAAGATTGTTTCTTAGTCTTCGCAGAATCATAGTTGAAATAATTAAAAAATAAACAAAAAAATGAGAAATCATTAAATGACGTTTCGCTCTGTCTTAGACCATTAATAAGCTGCAAACTTGATAATGGTCCAGTAAGAAACGAAACATCGCCTAAAGCTTAATCTCCAATAGTAACTACGAAAATAATAAACCCGAAAAAACATATAAATCAAAACATGGACAATAAAATTTAATATAATAAGTAGAAATGATAAAAGCGTAGAAAATCAATGGGAGTGCGAAACGAGCGAAATGCGAGCAAAAACTGGTGAGAAAAATGTACTGAAGTTGGAAGCACTTCAGCCTCAGAAACATTAATTGGGCAGATACTGAAAAAGTGTAGAGGATACAATTAGAAAGCTGGAATGTAAATACTGACCAGGTGGAGGAAATGACCCTTGGATGTAGTGGACATCTTTATTGACCGCAACGTTTCGCCCACCGTCAAGCTTCGTCACTGACTCTGATGCATTTTACGATCGTGTCAAAAAAACTTTTTTTGCTGTTGTTGCTTTTGTTACCGTAGTTATGAATTATTTGTTATGTGTGTGTGATGCCTTTGTGGTGTCTTTGTTGCTGCTATTGTCTCTGATGTTTTTCTTACTGTTGAAATAGATTTGTTGTGTGGGTGATGTTTATGTTGCTGCTATTGTTTTTGATGATTGTGTTGCTGGTGTTGCGGTTGTTGTTCTGATCGTTGTTGAAGTTTCTGCAGCCGAGACCGGCGTTGTGTGTCAACAAATACCAAAGTTCCACTGTGTTCAAATACCGTGTCAGCTGACCGTGATAAGGTAAACAGTTGATTATATCGTGGACCATACACTTCACCCCCTCCCCCACACAGCTCGGTTTCACACCAGACCTCAGAAGGCTTCGGTCAGATGACCAAAACCTCCAGTCAACATATAACTAAGACCCGCGTCAGGAAACACTTGTTCTGTTTCCTGACAAACCTTATCTAACCTAACCTAACCTCCTGGCTGACGGCCTAGTCACATTAGGAACTGAACTGATAAGGCTGTATATAACCTGTACACGATAAGTCAAGAGTATTTTAACCTGTAAAATAGGGGAAAGAGAAGGCAAACTCTTAACCTGTACTCTAAAAGATATACACCTGTCGGTCTATACTGAGAGTGTTAAATTTATTTTCGAGTATAAGAGTTATGTCTCTCTCTATAACTCTTTCTTCGATTTATTCGCATAAATTCACAAGCGGGATTAATTATATTATTGCTACGCTTTATATTCAACACTGGAAAGACTGTTACGAATATCTCACCGAATAATATATATATGTGTGTGTCGTGCCGAATAGGTAAAACTTGCGATTTTGGGTTAAATAACAACGCTCTTCTTGCCGAAAAAGGCAAGCGAAAATTTATGTATGCCGTAATTTCACAAAAATCATTCTAAACCTAACGAAAAAATATATTTCATTGTGTTTGTTTATTATTAATTATTGTAAACTTATCTAAAATATATTTAGTTGGATTAAGCTAAATTAAATTGCTCTTGTTATAATGAGGTTAAGTAAGTTTTCTAAGGTTCTTTTAGTACAAAATTATTAATATTTACATTAACATAAATGAAAAAGTATATGTCTTTAAACGTACAAGAGAGAGGTAGTCAAACCCTTAAGTCTAAGCAGAGGCACCCGGTCAGACATGTATAATCAGTCAACAGGTCATCTCTGTGATTGATACCCGTGTCAGAAGGAACTTGTCCTGTTTCCTGACAAATAAAACAACACTTTTGGTATATAGCTAAACTAGGCATTTATACACACTATACACATGCCACCTGCTAAATAATTTCCAGAAATATAAACACGTATCAGTTTATACATGAAGAGTGTGGTAATTGGATTTAAAGGCTATCGACTTCACAACGGGTTAATAAAGCTCTGTGTTCACCACCAGTCTAGAATACTTTAATTCCAAATATAGACCTGTGAGGATTAAAATAAAATGTAAAATGTATAAATGATGGGATATACACTCCACCTGTACCTTCACTCTTATCAATGCTTACACATCAAGAGTCTCGTGGAAATGTATGCAAAGTGCTGAGAGACAGAGACATATCGATGTATATACACTGAGATATATGCACTATTAGATGTATAAACACTGAGATATACACTCTATTAGATGTATAAACACTGAGATATACACTCTTAGATGTATAAACACTGAGATATACACTCTATTAGATGTATAAACATTGAGATAGATATTTCTACGTATAAACACCGAGATAGATATTTCTACGTATAAACACTGAGATATACATTTCTACGTATAAATACTGAGATAGATATTTCTACGTATAAACACTGGGATACACATCTGTGTGTGCATTACATTCTATGACCCCTCAAAAAATTCTGCTGTTGACTGCGATGTAAAAATCCTGACACTGTTTTAACTAACACGAAATAACATAAGTGGAAACGTGCCGTCCTGCCTCTCTTAACAAGTTAAAAACAAACGATAATACTTTTTTCATATCTCAGAATTATATACAAAGGAATTATTATATTTACATTACTGTACCTGATTAAATAAAACGGAGAAAGATTTTTTTACATTAGCATATTTAAAGAAACGTAATTCCGTCAGAAAGCAAAAAAAAAAAATTCCTAGCGAGATTTAGCGTTTTGTGTATAGAATTTAAAGCATTTTCGAGTCCTAAAGTAAAAATATAGGCTTTTTGTTTTTAAATAAGATTGTTTTGAGTATTTATGTATCAGTTGATAGTCATTGTTTTCTATACTCAAGTGTTTCGGGTCGCAATACATGATACATACACCGAGGGGTGTATGTATCATGTATAAACCTCGGTAATAGATACTGATAAGTTTGTTTAGATCAAGGTCCCAGGACCCAAACGTTGTCCAATATGTCCTAGTGTTTGCTTAAGTGTTTTTTCTAAATCATGTATCATGTATACATACACTTGAGAATGTGTGTACACAGTATACATACACTTGAGAATGTATGTACACAGTATACATACACTTGAGAATGTATGTACACAGTATATATACACTTGAGATTGTATGTACACAGTATACATACACTTGAGATTGTACACAGTATACATACACTTGAGATTGTACACAGTATACATACACTTGAGAATGTATGTACACAGTATACATACACTTGAGAATGTATGTACACAGTATACATACACTTGAGAATGTATGTACACAGTATACATACACTTGAGAATGTATGTACACAGTATACATACACTTGAGAATGTATGTACACAGTATACATACACTTGAGAATGTATGTACACAGTATACATACACTTGAGAATGTATGTACACAGTATATATACACTTGATAATGTATGTACACAGTATACATACAATTGAGAATGTATGTACACAGTATATATACACTTGAGAATGTATGTACACAGTATATATACACTTGAGAATGTATGTACACAGTATATATACACTTGAGAATGTATGTACACAGTATATATACACTTGAGAATGTATGTACACAGTATACATACACTTGAGAATGTATGTACACAGTATACATACACTTGAGAGTTTAATTCCTATTATAGGATTAAAATATTCTTCACTGGTGGTAAACAGGTGATATGCAGTCATAATGACACTTGTATGCAGTCTAAATGACCCTTGTATGCAGTCTTAATGACACTTGTATGTCAACACGCTTGTAGTCCTGCTGTCGCAGCCTTGAGGCGTGGTACTCTTCTCGGTACCTTGCTGGGGCGTGGGATGTACTTGGGATTGATATATTGTACAAAGACCTTATGGATATGACAAAGATCGGTATATTGTAGGTAAGAGATGCGGCTACTGCCGGACGTGGTACTACGAGAGGTACTTTGCGCTTGACACATGTAACTGTTTTGAACTGGGACAATTATCGTTGATGGGACAATTATCGTTGATGGGACAATTATCGTTGATGGGACAATCATCGCTACTTTGTTGGAATATAGATCAATTATAATATAAACATTATGATACTCGTCTTGAAAGTATGACTTCATTCGCTGGGAAGCGCTGAGCCCGTAGGGGTCATAGAGCGAATGGGAAACGGGAGGTAAAAATTTAGGTCCAAAGAAGGGAATGGCAGCTCCATTTCCTTGGATCAAGAAAAATGGGCATCCGAAGGCCCATAAATTGTAGTTCAACACCCTTATGAGGCCCAGGAGCTTGAGATCAACCCTCTCAAGCACCCATAGAATTTGAGATCAGTCAGGCAAGGCATTGTCAAGACATTGTCAACCGGCCAAGGAGCTGCAGCTCAACAATTTCAGCAAGAGTTTTAAGTGGACACTCTTTAAAAGGCCAGGGAGCTGCAGGTCAACTCTCAAACACTGATGAACCTTAAGATCAATATGTCAAGTTCTGAAATTGAAGATCAGACTCTTCAAAGTTACACACACAATCAGCTGGACCCAGAGCTGTGGTTCAACCTCAAGAGGTTCACGACCTGGATCCCATCTATGTCAGACTTCAATAAATTTGGAGATGTGTCGAATACGACGCTGTGGAGATAAAACTTCCAACTGATGGATAAAACACGTCCAACACCTGTGTTGTCTTGGTGATAACACGTTTCGCCCACCTGTCACTTTTTCAGATACGGAAAATATATACTAGGGAGAGACAAACTAGCGAAGATGCGGGGCCAAAAGCCATGACTCGACCCCTGCAACTACATATAGGTGAATACACACACAATCTCATGGGTAGGTGAGAGAGAGAGAGAATGAAAGATAATGAGTGAAATTGAGAGAATGTGAGAGAACATGTGAGGGGGTGAGAGAGAGAGAGAGAGAGAGAGAGAGAGAGAGAGAGAGAGAGAAAGAATGAATGAATTATCAGCTTAAGATACCTCCCATATTTCATCTCTTCCTACCATCCCTATTCCTCCTCACTACCCTTCCCCCCATTCCTAGATCTCCCAACCCATTCCTAAACCCCACACCCACTGCTAAAAAAAACCCATCACCCCATAACTCCACCCTCAACACCCCATATGGTCCCATTATTTACCACAAATACATAAGAGCACCTTTCACCCATGGCGCCGGATACCCCATTAAAAATGAGTTAATGGCCCAATTACCGAACCCCCAAATAAAATTATTACATCACTTATCAATTACTTAACCGCTGCAAAAATAATTCTCAAAAAACTAAATCCATTAACGCCAACGATGAAATGGTAACGAAATTTTCGATTTTGATAAATAATCACGTCAAGGCAATGATTTTAGTGAGAGTTCGTGTGCAGGCGTGAGTGAAAGAGCTCGGGCATTCGTGAAAGGATGTGTTCGTGCACTCACGAAAGATTTCGTGCACTCATGAAAGTGTGCTAAGGGACTAATGTAAGCGTTTGTGCACTCACGAGTGAAAATGTGAGTTCTTGCACTCATGAAAGTGTTCGTGCACTTACGTGTACAATTGCGTTCATGCACTCATGAGTGAAAGCGTGTTTTTGCTCTCTAGTGAAATTGTGTTTTTTTCACTCGAGGGAAAGTGTTTATTTGCGCTCGAGTGAAAGTGTGTTCTTGCACTTACGTGTGAATGATAGTGTACTCTTGTCATTATGAATGTTTCTTCGGGTATTCATGAAAGTGCTTTCGGGATCCCGTGAGTGCAAGTGCACTAACACACACACGAGCGAAAATGTGTTCACGTACTCGCAAGAGTAACACACTCCCTTTTGAGTGCCATCGTATTCACACACACACACACACACACACACACACACACACACACACACACACACACACACACACACACACATGCACGCGCGAGGGAAAATGCTTAGATGCACTCGTGAATGAGTGCTCAAGGTCTAGTGAGTAAAGTGAGTGAGAACGAGTTGGAGAGTGAGTACATCTCAAGTTCCAACTAACCACAGTCTTAAATGTTAAAATCCCATGGCTGTGAATCTCTCGTTTTAACCTTTAGAACACAAAAGAAAACATAGATGCGGGTGTTTTTTAAGGAATTAACTCATGTAAACCCAAGATGTTTGAAACCCAAGAAGTTTGAATGATAAATATCCACGGACGAACATGTACTTGCTTAATTGTGGTTGCAGGGCTCGAGTCATAGCCCCTGGCGTGTGTGTGTGTGTTTAGCACATAACAGGTTTCAGCTCGTAACCGAATAGACTGGGTTCGATCTTGGGGCGGGGGTAGAGGTAGGACTTGTTTCCTTACACCTGCTGCCCTCCAGTTCACCTAGTAGTAAGTAGGTACCTGTGAGGGTGGCATCCCGGGGGTGTTAGGATACCTTGGAACTTTAAAATGAGCTGAGGTAAGACACCAGTTCTTAGCCTGTAAATGTTGTAAAGGAGGATACCAGCTGTAAGCTTGTAAATTCAACAGTTGCAAATATACATTTTTCTATCCGTAATTTACAGATTAAATCTTCATATTACACTTGTATTCTCAGACTGTTTTGATTCAAGTGGAACTATTGTTTTACACTCATGACGTGTGTGTGTGTGTGTGTGTGTGTGTGTGTGTGTGTGTGTGTGTGTGTGTGTGTGTGTGTGTGTGTGTGCGCGCGCGCATGTCTGTGTTTACGTTTCCCATATAAATTGGTACAAAAAACCCTTGGGATTCATATATATATATATATATATATATATATATATATATATATATATATATATATATATATATATATATATATATATATATATATAAACTTTTCAATTATAACCTAAGACATAGAAATGCTTCCTAACATTTCCTAGTAGTTTAGAAGCGCTTCTTAACACCTCTTTAATTATGGCACCTCTTCTTGTTCCTGAACAATGAAGAAGACATTATTTACACATCTGATTTCTAACACCTCTTCATGAGGCTGAACACAGCTGTTCTGGTGGTGAAAGTGGATGGTGAGGAGAGAGCCTTCTGCTTTACTTTGCTAATCTCAGCTATCTAGGTAGGAGTAGAGGCAGCTGTACTCTAGTTCGTTTTTTAAGATCAGATAACCTCAGTATAGACTGTTAGGACTTCTGCCACACGATCTCCCTGTCTCTCCCTGTCTCTCTCTCCCCCTCTCTCTCTCTCTCTCTCTCTCTCTCTCTCTCTCTCTCTCTCTCTCTCTCTCTCTCTCTCTCTCTCTCTCTCTCTCTCTCAGACTACCATTTATCATCATGGTTCGCATCAAGTTAAGGTTCATCACATCCTGAGTGATGATTTAGTGTCCACACTGATCTTCACGTTGTGCGTGTGTACTCGCTTATTTGTGGTTGTAGGGGTCGAGACTCAGCTCCTGGCCCCGCGTCTTGTATGTCTGTGACTTCTGAGGGGGTACGCCTATGCGTGGCTACGCACATGCGCTGAGCCTCTGACGTCAGCGGGTATCGTGACGTCACACGCAAAGGGACCAGCTGTATAACTAGGATGAATACTGGTACACTACACAAGTGTACATATGATACTGACACGACAAAACAAGGGGTTACAATTGGAAGTTGAAGACTCAGATGAGTCAAAGGGATGTTAGGAAGTATTTCTTCAGTCATAGAGATGTCAGGAAGTGGAATAGTCTGGCAAGTGATGTAGTGGAGGCAGGAACTATACATAGTTTTAAGACGAGGTATGATAAAGCTCATGGAGCAGGAAGTAGTGACCTGAGGGGAGTACGCAGGCGGGCCACGAGCTGGCTGAGCCCTGACCACAGTGGTATGTGAGTCACACCAAAGGGACATGATACACTACAAATACTGGTACAGGTAAAAGTGACAGGATGATCCATGACAGGACAGAAACAAGGGGTACAATGGAAGTGAAGACTCAGATGAGTCAAAGGGATGTTAGGAAGTATTTCTTCAGCCACAGAGTAGTCAGGAAGTGGAATAGTCTAGAGAAAGATATAGTGGAGGCAGGAACCATACATAGTTTTAAGACAAGGTATGATAAAGCTCATGGAGCAGGGAGAGTAGAGACCCAGTAGCGGACAGCGAAGAGGCGGGGCCAGGAGCTGAGTCTCGACCCCTGCAACCACAATTAGGTGAGTACAATTAGGTGAGTACACACACACACGGGAAGTGATATAGTGGAGGCAGGATCCATACATAGGTTTAAGAAGAGGTATGATAAAGCTTATGGAGCGGGAAGAGTGACCTAGTAGCGGCCAGTGAAAAGGCGGGGCCAGGAGCTATGACTCGACCCCTGCAATTACAACTAAGTGAGTACACAAATACACGCACAAACACATACATAAACATTAAAATAAACACAATGCAAAACTCGTTTTGTAATGCATCTCCCTCTTGTTATTATGTTATAGGAAGGTGCTTGTTCCACCAGACTGTTCCTGGAAGCATTTTACTTTTTCCTGAGTCGTACTAAATGAGTTAACAGAAGCAAGGTATTGGAAGAATATTAGAAAGAATAATAAATGAAAATGGAAGTAGAAAGAGACGAAGGTGGGGGGGGGTTGAGGAGGTACTGGAGGGTGAGGAGGTACTGGAGGGTGAGGAGGTACTGGAGGGTGAGGAGGTACTGGAGGGTGAGGAGGTACTGGAGGGTGAGGAGGTACTGGAGGATGAGGAGGTACTGGAGGGTGAGGAGGTACTGGAGGGTGAGGAGGTACTGGAGGGTGAGGAGGTACTGGAGGGTGAGGAGGTACTGGAGGGTGAGGAGGTACTGGAGGGTGAGGAGGTACTGGGAGTGGGGGAGGAGGTACTGGAGGGTGAGGAGGTACTGGAGGGTGAGGAGGTACTGGAGGGTGAGGAGGTACTGGAGGGTGAGGAGGTACTGGAGGGTGAGGAGGTACTGGAGGAGACGAAGGTGGGGGGGTGAGGAGGAACTGGAGGAGGAGACGAAGTAGAAAGAAAAGAAAGACGAAGAGAAGGAAGATGTGGATGAAGGGGAAAAGGAGGAGGAGGAGGAGGTATGTCGCAGCAGCTGTACCAAGAAATGAAGCAACTGCTGCTGTTGCTGCTGCCGCCGCCGCTGCCGCTGCCTCCGCTGCCGCCACCATAACACGTCCCCTCCCCCCCTATCGTCAACATTGTCAACTAATGTTTGTTATGTTCTCAGCGTCGTGTAAACATCAGTCAACGACAGTCATCAATACATCTGTTACAACTAACACAGTGGACTACATCGATCAACAATACAATAACCGCCAGAAGCATTAATACATCCACTGTTTGTAACAATACATTCACCATCAACAATACAACTATTACTAGGGACAATAATACCGATAATTCTGCTATTATTAATGCGGCTAGTACACCACCACTAACAACATCAACCGTTCTATTTGCACTCAAATGCTTCCACGTATCTAAGGTTGACACATTTCTAACTGATTCCCTCTTATCCATAAATGCTCTTAACTCTACGAGTGTCAAAGGTGACACGCTTGTCAGAACACAAGACACAGGTGTGATAGAACTCTAGACAGTGGAATCAGAGCGCACCTGTGGATTCCATTTCACATTGGTGTTTAGATGCACGAGTGAACTGATGAACTGGCAAGGAGGGAGTAGATTGCAACCTTGGGCTGTCAACTAGTAGTTTGAGCATAGCAATATGAAAAGAATTTGAACTGAACTTCATTAACCGGAGACTGAGGGAGAATGACACCATTCACTCTATCATATAGGAGGAGCCACATGTTTATGGTACGTCAGTAAAATCAACAAACTCTTGGGTGTCACTACTGGCCGGCACCAGCTGGGCTAAAAATGTGTCTGGGAGGTTGCATCACCAGCTAATGTAAACATAACTAAATGTAAACTTTTCCAGACGAAATATTCTCACACCTCTCTTCATTATGAACTGGAATGCGAGAAAAACTAATAAATTCGGAGATAATTTGTTCACTAATGTTCAAGAAATGTTATTTTATCCACTATGACACATTATCAGCCATTTTTGAAAAAGACCTTGACTTTGCCTATTATAAATAACTCGAATCAACTTAACCCTCTCCTAATAATAATGTCAATAATTAAAAAAATACATCGTAATGTTTTGTGCCTGAATTCATGTTAGTATTAGCAATTCATTACGACTGTAACCAGATCAAAAACTTGTAAATAGTTCATTAATAATGTAACTTGCTTAGCTACCATAACATAGGTGCCCAGTCCATGGATCCATTACGTGCATCCTCTGTAACCTTTTGGTGACCGACCACAGGATGGGCTTGAGGTACACAATGAATGTATTGAACTAACAACAATAACACCCACTAACATCAATTATACCTACTACAACTACAACAAATTATCACCAACATCACTACTTACATCCCTGCTAATGTGTAAAGAAATAAAATCTTCATATTGAAAATTAATGCTCATACTATCGACTTTTGTTTAAATGGCCCCACTGTATATCTGCTCTCAGTGTAGGAGAGAGCGACGTTGTACGTGTTTAAATGACCACACTCTGGGAGAGTGAGGCTCTGTGTTTAAATGGTCACATTGTGGGAGGAGAGAGAGAGGCTGTACGGTTGTTTAAATGGTCCTACTGTGGGAGAGTGAAGTTCTACCTTTGTTTAAATGGCTCCACTGTGGGAGAATGAGGCTCTATGTTTGTTTAAATGGTCCTACTGTGGGGGAGAGTGAAGTTTTGCCGTATTTAAAGTGAGGGAGGGAGGTAGAGAGGGAGCAAGGCTCTCCACGTCCACATAGTCACACTAGCACTATTTACATCACCCTCGTCCTCTTAATACCTTGTTACAATACGAAATAATAAATTCGTGTTGGTGATATAATTTCTGTTATTTACTCACTCTCTGCCAAAAGCCTATAGCGTGAATCATCAATCATCAATTATGGCTGGTTTTAACCCCCTCCCCCTTCTACCATCCCCCCCCCTCATTTTTTGTGGCAGATGAAAACAAATTAATATTTATTTTATATTTTGTTAATGATGGTAAGATAACAGGCCTTTTTTTTAAGAATTTACTAGATTGGTGGACAGCAACTGTCCAGGGAAGGTACTGTCTATTTTGACGTGTGAGTGGCAGGGAAGGTACTGTATCTTTACGTGTGAGGGGATTTGGGGAAATGTAATCTGTTAAACGTTTTGCACTCTGGCTGGATGTTTTACGGTCCGGTTAAACACTCAAGATGACTAAATATGACACACACATTCTACTTGCATTCTATACTTATTCTCTTTGTATTCTACTTACATTCTGCTTATATTCTACTCATATTCTACTCATATTCTACTCATATTCTACTTATATTCTACTTACATTCTACTCATATTCTATTTATATTCTACTCTTCTTGTATTCTACTCATATTCTACTCATTCTACTTGTATTCTACTCATATTCTAATTGTATTCTACTCATATTCTACTTGTATTCTACTTAAAATACTTTATTACAATTGCATTTTACTTGTATTCTTCTGTTCTACTTTATTCTACTTGAATTCTGCCTGTGTTCTTACATTCTACTTTATTTTACTTTTATTATATTTGCATTCTTGTATTCTACTTGTATTCTTCTTGTTTTGTATTCTGTGCTTCTTCATTCTGTTTGAATCATATTTGTATTCTTGTGTTCTATTTTTATTCTGTGTTGTTTTTAAGAGTTTGTATTGCTAAGTTGTTTCCCAAACTCCACAATCACTCCTCTCGACCCCAAGCACTATTATAGTTTCCCCAACTGTACCATAACCTCAAGAAACGTCTTTCCCCAAGCCTTACCTCATACCTCTTATCCCTACACACTCATCCACCTTCTACCAGCCTTGCCCTAATCTTCCCCTCCCCCATCAGTATAAATCTTTTCTGTGACCCTCAGGACTCAGGATCCACTCCTCTCCCACCTTACACAACTCACAACTAGAGAGACTCCTTCCCCTTCGCCCCAGGAGACAATCTCCCCAAATCCTACCAGACTCCACACCCCCGAGTACATCACCTAAACCTTCCCTTCCCACATGAAGGCGCAAGAAATAAATAAGATTCAATGGAGGTGACACCGGAGACAAGAGCTGAAAAAAAAATGTGGGAGAAAATTAAGAAATAATTAGTTTTAATAGCCAAACCCTAGACAGTAATTATTAGTCTGATAGCAAAATAGGAATTTTCCTGATGGGTATAAGAGAGTGAATGAATGAAAATCAGGAATAAGAAATTACTTGTAGGTGTGGTCATTGACAGGGTCGCGGGGGCGTTGACCCCCAGAACACCCTCCAGATTAACCCTCCAGGTAAGTTTCCATGTATCCATATAATAATGTAATTTGAATACCTGGAGGAGGCAAGTATATGTTAAGAGAAGGAACAATGAGATTATACTGGAGGATATTACAACAATATAAGACGTATCTTAGAGGTAGTGGAGAGAGAGAGAGAGAGAGAGAGAGAGAGAGAGAATGATTCACAGTGCAAAAGATGTATATGTTGTTTAAGATTTATAATAACATCTCAGATGTGTTTACACTTGTCAAGAGGAAACAGAATAACAACACAGAGAAAGAGTTTGCAGTGGAGTGAAGAGAAACAGAGACTAGGATTAAAAAGGTATAGAAAACAAAGCCAAAATAAGATAGACGATAGAGATAGGAAAAGAAAAAAAAACATTAGAGCAGGAACATAAAAGCTAAGGTCTCAATGGAAGCAAATATTATTCACAGCCACATGAGTTTAGACAGAGAACTGACACAGGAGGACAGGAGCTATATGAAGAGAAGAACACACGGTTCATCTCTACACATACCTCTTAAACACACTGGAGCACCGGGCGCCCGACACACTGGAGCACCGGGCGCCCGACACACTGGAGCACCGGGCGCCGACACACTGGAGCACCGGGCGCCGACACACTGGAGCACCGGGTGGAATGTATCAACAGAGAAACATACGAGATATAAGCAAGATACTAAAGAGGAAGTGAAAATGATCGTAGGGGAACTATGACAAAAGTAATGAGACTGGGTAGAACATCACCTTTGGCCTTGAGAAAAGAACTAAAATAGCTGTATGAGGCCAGTGATGGAAATGAATCAACAGCTAGACAGAAAAAAAAAATCAAACATTTTCCCAATATTCAGGAAGCACTGGACTGGATCACTGACAAACTGGCAAAGATACTACAGAAAAACAAGGATAAATAACAGAAGACACAATGAAATGAACTCATCACTGGGAGTACAAGAGAAAGATAACAGAGGACTTACAGGTCCATACCGAGGCTATCTGCTGAGAAGAATTATTGACTGATAGCAAGATTAACGACTGTTAAGGAGAAGAGGTTAGAAAAGCGGAAGACTTTTGTTTATTACCTCCGTGGATTAGATTATAAAGTAGCAGAAAGAAGGAGGGAAGAATGGATATAGGGGAGACTGAATATTTTTCATAGCCCGTTTTAAAGTATTCGACATAGCACTGAGCCTCATGCAGTTGTATGGCCAACACCTGTACACTGTGACCAACACCTGTACACTGTGACCAACACCTGTACACTGTGACCAACACCTGTACACTGTGACCAACACCTGTACACTGTGACCAACACCTGTACACTGTGACCAACACCTGTACACTGTGACCAACACCTGTACACTGTGACCAACACCTGTACACTGTGACCAACACCTGTACACTGTGACCAACACCCGCACACTGTGACCAACACCTGTACACTGTGACCAACATATAAGTATAGTTTAGCGTACTAGCAGTCTGTTAGTATTTAAAAAAACGAAATTCCGTGGGTCCTCCCCAAGAATAACATATTCAAAACACTTGGGGTCAAGGGCCTCTTTAAAGCCAATTAAAGGGTGAAGGGGAGCTACGCCCCCCTTCCTAGGGACCAGGGAAGTGGTGTTCCAAATGAAGTAGGGTTGTTCCCAAGATGTTCAGGCTGTATCAGTACCGTGACTGCAACAGTACCGTGACTGCAACAGTACCGTGGCTGCAACAGTACCGTGGCTGCAACAGTACCGTGACTGCAACAGTACCGTGACTGCAACAGTACCGTGACTGCAACAGTACCGTGACTGCAACAGTACCGTGACTGCAACAGTACCGTGACTGCAACAGTACCGTGACTGCAACAGTACCGTGACTGCAACAGTACCGTGACTGCAACAGTACCGTGACTGCAACAGTACCGTGACTGCAACAGTACCGTGACTGCAACAGTATTATGACTGCAACAGTACCGTGACTGCAACAGTACCGTGACTGCAACAGTATTGTGACTGCAACAGTATTGTGACTGCAACAGTACCGTGACTGCAACAGTACCCTGACTGCAACATTATTGTGACTGCAACAGTATTGTGACTGCAACAGTATTGTGACTGCAACAGTATTGTGACTGCAACATTATTGTGACTGCAACAGTATTGTGAGTGCAACAGTACCGTGACTGCAACAGTACCGTGACTGCAACAGCATTGACTGCAACAGTACCGTGAGTGCAACAGTACCGTGAGTGCAACAGTACCGTGATTGCAACAGTACCGTGATTGCAACAATACCGTGATTGCAACAATTCAGTTATCTTGCAAACTGAAAGTGTATCTTAAGCGTGTGTTTCGGTCAATCATTGACCATCAAGGTATGGGTATGGGGTGAATGATGCCCATGGGATGGGTATAGGGCAAACTACCGCCCAAAGGATGGGTATAGGGCTGACAGTAAAGGAATGAGGTGACTAGTAAAACAGTCAGGTGAATAATGTACTATGTCATCAACAGACACTCTCCTTCAACAGACACTCTCCTTCAACAGACACTCTCCTTCAACAGACACTCTCCTTCAACAGACACTCTCCTTCAACAGAAACGCTTTTCCTTCAAGCTAAAAGTTTTTTTTTTTCTACAGGAAGTTTCTCTGGTCCAAAGAAACCCTGTTAGGTAAAAGGACACAAGTGCATCTAATGTGACATTTTATTACGGCGACGTTTCGCTCTCCAGGAGCTTCACCATGGCGATAGCCTCTAACTGTTAAGATACGAGTTAGTTGTTTCTAAATACTTTGAGGACATAAGCCTAGTAAAACAGTGCAGCAGGTCTACTGGACTTGCTAAGTCCCTGTTAAAAATTCGGCACATTTTGGTTAAGTTTGACATGGTTTACGGTGGGGTAACTACAGTAGAAGTTTATTATGGTCATGCTTGTGATAAATGTGATTGTTCAAATGAGGTAATGGAGCTACTAGCTAATGAAAATTAATGGAATATCGTAGCCAAAATGAAGGGATGAATCATGCCAAATTTGAATTATATTTGCCATTACTAATGAAAGAGAACATTAAGTTGGGAAATGAGTGTTGTTCGTACAGTACTGTTTGTGGTTGATTCTCTCTCTCTCTCTGGCATGCGACACCCTCACTGGTAAGCTGACAAAATCATTGTAATGTTGACGCCCCTCCTCACGTCGTTGCGCCCCTCACGTCGTTCGACGCCCCTCCCTCACTGTCGTGTGACGCCTCCTCACGTCGTGTTGACCCCTCCCTCACTGTCGTGTTGACGCCCCTCCCTCACTGTCTGTGACGCCCTCCTCACTGTCGTGTTGACGCCCCTCCCTCACTGTCGTGTTGACGCCCCTCCCTCACTGTCGTGTTGACGCCCCTCCCTCACTGTCGTGTTGACGCCCCTCCCTCACTGTCGTGTTGACGCCCCTCCCTCACTGTCGTGTTGACGCCCCTCCCTCACTGTCGTGTTGACACCCCTCCCTCACTGTCGTGTTGACGCCCCTCCCTCACTGTCGTGTTGACGCCCCTCCCTCCGTCGTGGACGCCTCTCACTGTCGTGTTGACGCCCCTCCCTCACTGTCGTGTTGAAGCCCCTCCCTCACTGTCGTGTTGACACCCCTCCCTCACTGTCGTGTTGACGCCCCTCCCTCACTGTCGTGTTGACGCCCCTCCCACACTGTCGTGTTGACGCCCCTCCCTCACTGTCGTGTTGACGCCCCTCCCTCACTGTCGTGTTGACGCCCCTCCCTCACTGTCGTGTTGACGCCCCTCCCTCACTGTCGTGTTGACGCCCCTCCCTCACTGTCGTGTTGACACCCCTCCCTCACTGTCGTGTTGACACCCCTCCCTCACTGTCGTGTTGACACCCCTCCCTCACTGTCGTGTTGACACCCCTATAACGATAGTTGGTGGCGGTCCTGCCACCATTTATAACGATAGTTATTTGGAGTGTTCTTGGTAGCGGGAATGCAATGATAAGGCTTCGGAGGCTTCTACTTTATTTGTAATATAGGTGCGAGTACACAGGCTGCGTGTTAGTGGCCATGGCCCGGAGGGCCATGCGCCTTGCGAGGGAGAGAGGAGTAGGCCTGTTGACTGACTGATGTCTGGGCGCCAAGTGAGAATCGGCCAGGACGGGTCTGGTAGACGTGGGTACGCCTACCAGGCTTGCCCTCTGGCGGAAACTATGGAAACTAGCATGGCACGAAATATGAACTCAGCTGGCAGACAGCAAGGCTGTCTACACCCCTCCCTCACTGTCGTGTTGACATTCCTCCCTCACTGTCGTGTTGACATCCCTTCCTCACTGTCGTGTTGACACCCCTCCCTCACTGTCGTGTTGACACCCCTCCATCACTGTCGTGTTGACACCCATAGAGTGCAACTGACAAGTGAAGCAGTAGCAGCAACAACACACACAGCAAGAGGCATTCTTGAGCTTCCTCAGCGCTCGGGTTTAATACACAAAGCTGGGGTGTGGCTCCAAAAGGATCCTGTAGTGCTTGCTGCCTTTGCCGCTCCTGACATCGTCTGCTGCTATGCAGCTGCCACACCCTTCGAGCCCAGTGTGGTCGGGGTTTGTGGCAGCCTAAGGTGCCTAGTTACTCCCTCCGAGCCTCGTGGGGGCGGGGAATGGGGCTAGGCCTGGGGACAGCTGGTCCCAGAAGATGAATTGGTAGTTGTACCTCCTCCCATGGCAGACATTGGTCTGAGTCCCTCCCTCGACTGGGAGCCAAGGCCGGGCCACCTCTTGGAGATGGCCCAGGCAGGGCAATTATACCGGCGAATCTGCAACAGAACATTGACACCCCTCTTTCACTGTCATGCTGACACCCCTCCCTCACTGTCATGCTGACACCCCTCCCTCACTGTCATGTTGACACCATCACTGTCATGTTGACACCCTCACTGTCATGTTGACACTCTCACTGTCATGTTGACACCCTCACTGTCATGTTGACACCCTCACTGTCATGTTGACATCCCTCACTGTCATGTTGACATCCCTCACTGTCATGTTGACACGGATCGGCTCAGCGACTTTAGTTTTGTTTGTGAACAGGAAACATGAACATGTTGATCGATATGAAACTCCAGTGAGAGCGAGCCACCAAATATTTAATACTGCCTTACCTGCTGCATCCGACGTGCGTCTCTCCAACGATACTTCTTTACTGGCAACCTCTGACGTGCGTCTCTCCGACGATACTTCTTTACTGGCAACCTTTGACGTGCGTCTCTCCGACGATACTTCTTTACTGACAGCCCCTGACGTCCGTCTCTCCAACGATACCTCTTTACTGGCACCCTCTGACGTGCGTCTCTCCGACGATACTTCTTTACTGGCAGGCTCCGACGTGCGTTTCTCGAAGCTATATTATTAGATCGAATACGCAACAGTAGCAGCTATATTAATAGTTATAATATTGCCGCCGAAGCTGTTAATTTATTGTCGTCTATATCGACTTGAGATTACCAGGTATACAGTACACGGGTTCTCAGTTTCCAAAAATATGTTGAATTTTTACATGTAACTAGGAAATTTAAGACTGTCCCTCGGGGACAGTCTTAAAACCTTGGTGTCGTTTGTACGGAAGCAAATTCTTGCGTAGCTTCAAGAGAAGGTTGGACACGTACATGAATGGCTTTGATAAGGATCTGCCTTGTATGGACCAGTAGGCCTTCTGCAGTGTTCCTCCATTTTTATGTTTAATTCTTGCTACCAAACACATTACGAGTCAACGCTGTAGGCTGGAACCATGAAGATAAATGGTATAAAATACCCACACGATGGAAAAATAGACACGAATGCAGTATAATGCGATTCTTTTTTGACAGTGTTTCGCCCACACAGTGGGCTGTGTGGGCGAAACGTTGCCAATTAAGGATCGCTTTATACTTCATTTGTATGTTTTTTTCCAGGGAATCTTTATTGAGGAAACGTTTCGTCAATAAAGATTACCATATGCTGCACAAGTGTCTCATTCTCCAACTTGTCGAAATAAATAATATACTAAAGATTTTCCATTTTTTGTTGGTGCTTTCCCTAGATCCGTGTCTCCAGAAGTCCATCATTGTTACATAAGAAACATAAGAGAAACATAAGAAAGGAGGAACACTGCAGCAGGCCTGTTGGCCCATACTAGGCAGGTCCTTCACAATCCGTCCCACTAACTCACAATCCTTTCATTATTTCCCCAAATTCTACAGTTTGTTATTTTACTATTTTTTGTTGTACTTTCCAGAGGTCAGTGGTTCCCCACTTCCCCAAGGTCAGCGGTTTTTGACCCCTCCCCAGTGACCTTGCTAAGCGGTAACTTGGTCCCGTCTAGCTGGTCTTCGGTAGAGACCGTCCAGGCGGGTGGAATTACAGCCAGTAATTACACCATGACAAGCTAGCTAGACGAGACCAAGTTTCCACCCAACCGGCCACCAAGGTGATGCTATGAAAATAAAAACAAATATTACGACTCAGCGCTGTAGGTTCGAACCAACGAACTCCGACAAGAGAGACGAAATCGGACGTACCAGGCCAGATGGCCGGGCTCTTGCGTTACACACAGAGATAAGCTTCTCTCCGACGATCCTTCTTTACTGGCAGAAGCCGACAATTTCTGTTAATTCTAAATTGTACATTACCAATATACACACACAATACGCAAATAATACATAATACACACACAACACACGCATCAACATAAGTTGATAAGTAAGACACATGTGAAACAGTTAGGTATCTTCATTCCGAAACATATAACTGCTGTACATGTGTCTTAGTTATCATCAGAATCTTGTTATCTAACAGTTTATCATTTTTCATTCAAACAATTTTGGGTCTGGGTTCTTGATGATACAGTCTGGGTTCTTGATGATACAGTCTGGGTTCTTGATGATCAGTCTGGGTTCTTGATGATACAGTCTGGGTTCTTGATGATACAGTCTGGGTTCTTGACGATACAGTCTGGGTTCTTGATAGTGTTGGAAACAGTCAAGACCCAAACTTGCCTTGAATTTATGAAGTTGAAATCCGTAATATCCGGCCACAGTGACCCCGGTCATGGCAGATGCTCCACCTAGGAGATGCGGTGTGCTCACATACGTAGATGTGCAAAACATAAACGAGGGGGGGCGGAGTTGAATGATAGCTCCAGGTCTTTCGTGTTGCCATCAACACATCAGGAGCTTGCAGTGTTGTAGAAAAGAGGAAGAGTTCTAAGCAAATACGATCACAGGGAGCAACTTTGCTGGCAAAGGCGCTCCTTTGAGGATGGTGGGGGAATGAACCCGGGGATGTTGGGGGAGTGAACCCGGGGATGTTGGGGGAGTGAACCCGGGAATGTTGGGGGAGTGAACCCGAGGATGTGAAGGAAGTGAACACCCGGGGATGTGAAGGAAGTGAACACCCGGGGATGTGAAGGAAGTGAACACCCGGGGATGTGAAGGAAGTGAACACTCGGGGATGTGAAGGAAGTGAACACCCGGGGATGGGAAGGGAGGTGAACCCGGGGATGGGAAGGGAGGTGAACCCGGGGATGAAGAGGAACGGAGGAAGGAGTGAACCCGGGGATGGGAAGGGAGGTGAACCCGGGGATGGGAAGGGAGGTGAACCCGGGGATGGGAAGGGAGGTGAACCCGGGGATGGGAAGGGAGGTGAACCCGGGGATGGGAAGGGAGGTGAACCCGGGGATGGGAAGGGAGGTGAACCCGGGGATGGGAAGGGAGGTGAACCCGGGGATGTGGGGGAAATGAAACTTGGGATGTGGGAGGAGTGAACCTGGGAAGTGTTCTTGAGTTCTAGTGTTCCCTCTGACGCTGACGACGGTAGTGTTCCCTCTGACGCTGACGTTTGATCTTGAAGGCTCGATCATCAGTTACAGACTACGTCGTCAGCGTGTGATGCCAGCGTGTGGCGTCGTCAGCGTGTGGCGTCCTCAGCGTGTGACGCCAGCGTGTGGCGATGCCAGCGTGTGGCGATGTCAGCGTGTGATGCCAGCGTGTGGCGTCCTCAGCGTGTGACGCCAGCGTGTGGCGTCGTCAGCGTGTGACGCCAGCGTGTGGCGTCGTCAGCGTGTGGCGTCCTCAGCGTGTGACGCCAGCGTGTGGCGATGTCAGCGTGTGATGCCAGCGTGTGGCGTCCTCAGCGTGTGACGCCAGCGTGTGACGCCAGCGTGTGACGCCAGCGTGTGATGCCAGCGTGTGGCGATGTCAACGTGCGATGACAGCGTGTGGCGATGCCAGCGTGTGATGCCAGCGTGTGGCAATGTCAGCGTGTGATGCCAGCGTGTGGCAATGTCGCGTGGCAATGTCGCTGTGACGCCAGCGTGTGACGCCAGCGTGTGATGCCAGCGTGTGGCGATGTCAACGTGCGATGACAGCGTGTGGCGATGCCAGCGTGTGATGCCAGCGTGTGGCAATGTCAGCGTGTGATGCCAGCGTGTGGCAATGTCAGCGTGTGATGCCAGCGTGTGGCAATGTCAGCGTGTGATGCCAGCGTGTGGCAATGTCAGCGTGTGATGCCAGCGTGTGGCGTCGCCAGCGTGTGATGACAGCGTGTGGCGATGTCAACGTGCGATGCCAGCGTGTGGCGATGCCAGCGTGCTATGCCAGCGTGTGGTGTCGCCAGCGTGTGATGCTAGCGTGTGGTGTAGCCAGAGTGTGATGCTAGCGTGTGGTGTCGCCAGCGTGTGATGACAGCGTGTGGCGATGTCAACATGTGATGCCAGCGTGTGGCGATGTCAACGTGCGATGACAGCGTGTGGCGATGCCAGCGTGCGATGCCAGCGTGTGGTGTCGCCAGCGTGTGATGCCAGCGTGTGGTGTCGCCAGCGTGTGATGCCAGCGTGTGGCGTCGTCAGCGTGTGATGCCAGCGTATGGTGATATAAGCGTGTGATGCCAGCGTGTGGTGTCATCAGCGTGTGATGTCAGCGTGTGATGACAATGTGTGACGTCGTCAGCGTGTGATGCCAGCGTGTGGCGTCAGCGTGTGGCGTCATCAGCGTGTGATACCATCGTGTGGTGTCAGCGTGTGATGCCAGCGTGTGGTGTCAGCGTGTGATGCCAGCGTGTGATGCCAGCGTGTGGTGTCAGCGTGTGATGCCAACGTGTGGTGTCAGCGTGTGATGGCAGCGTGTGATGCCAGCGTGTGGTGTCAGCGTGTGATGGCAGCGTGTGATGCCAGCGTGTGATGGCAGCGTGTGATGGCAGCGTGTGATGCCAGCGTGTGGTGTCAGCGTGTGATGCCAGCGTGTGGTGTCAGCGCGTGATGCCAGCGTGTGGCGTCGTCAGCGTGTGTAAGAGAGGCGTTGTACTCGTGTCACAGAAGTCAAAGACACCTGCAGCAGAACAAGGCTCGTGACTACATTTCGCTCTGAGGCGGTTTTTCAAGCGCTCTGTTGAGCGAAACGTGTTCCCATTGATGACATCTCCTCTGTGTGTGTGTATGTATGTATGTATGTACTCACCTAGTTATAGTTGCAGGGGTTGTGTGTGTGTGTGTGTGTGTGTGTGCGCGCGCGTGTGTGTGTGTGTGTGTGTTCAAGAGCTCGCTGTTGAACAGTAAAATGGGTGATCATGTTATTTTTGAAGTGCTAAACCCGAATCACTTGATAATGAACACTTCACCTGGTAGTTAATGCGTAATATTGTTCAGTTATGAACAAGTGAACATCATTAACGAAGGAAACATTGGAGCTGTATTATCGTCACGGGGAAGCGCTAAACTCTTAGGGCTGTACAGCACCTGGGGAATGGGAGGCAATTAGGTTTGATTTGAGGAAGGGGAAGATAGCTCCAGTTTCTTGGATCAAGAGCCCTTCATTAGCATCAAGGACTGATACATTGTTGACAATTGTATGTAAGCGACCATTCGAGGGTAGAGGGGGGGAGGTGCCTTGAAGGGCTTTTGATTCAAGGAATCAGAGTTACCGTCCCCTTTACTGGCTCTAACTTGAGTAACTGCCATTCCCGGGAGGCGATGGACGGGAGGCGATGGACGGGAGGCGATGGACGGGAGGCGATGGACGGGAGGCGATGGACGGGAGGCGATGGACGGGAGGCGATGGACGGGAGGCGATGGACGGGAGGCGATGGACGGGAGGCGATGGACGGGAGGCGATGGACGGGAGGCGATGGACGGAGGCGATGGACGGAGGCGATGGACGGGAGGCGATGGACGGGAGGTCGATGGACGGAGGCGATGGACGGGGCGATGGACGGGGTCGATGGACGGGGGTCGATGGACGGTGGAGGGGCGATGGACGGGGGGCGATGGACGGGGGGCGATGGACGGGTATGAGAAGACACGTCCTAGGACCGTGGGAAGAGACAGTGTGGTCACAGCTGGTGAGACAGATACAACATCCCAGTAGTGCTGACTGTCAAATCATCCTTTTGTAAGCTCCGTGGCTGGGTGGCAACAACCTTCTCCCTGCTGTATGTCAGGACTACGGTTCGAGTTCTCATCTATTATTCACCGACGGTCGTTCATTACGACTCCAGGATATAATAATGTAACAGTGTTCTCTCGTCTATAAGTTCATTTCATTTTGGTACACAGGTTAATTACCAGAGTTTCACTAGGTGAATCCTTCATTATCAACAGGTAACTTTTCACCTGCGTCTGGCTTCGTATTACTTTTCATTAGCAAGAAAATGCTTCAGTCACTAAGGGTTTGAAAAAAAAAATAATATAAAAATAGAAAGCTACATACACTTGCACTTAATTAATGATGTAAATCTGCTGAATAAAATTTTTCAGAGAGTCGATCTTTATATCAGGGAATGAAGAGAGAAATTTTGTATTAAACCTAATTAGAAGGATTTTTTGTAACGTTGATGCTATTACGTCGTTATTTGTGAGCTGACCTCCTGTGTTTTTTGGTAATGTCTCTCTATTGCTTAGAAATCCCAGCGCATAGCACAGTAGCACTAATATGCTCAATCTAGTTGAAAGATCGAGATATTTCAACGTGTTGTATAACTAGTTTATTATATCCTTAATCACTAAATCCTTCATTCTACAATGTCTTGTTATTCCTTTTTTCACAGTTTTATATCCCTCTTACACGATTTCCTGTAACCTCTTACACAGTGTCTTGTATCCTTCTTACACAGTGTCTTGTATCCCTCTTACACAGTGTCTTGTATCCATATCCAATGCAACTCTTACACAGTGGCTTATATGTGTTTACCAGTAAGCCAGCGGGAAGCCTCGGGTTAAATAGCCAGAGAACCCACCACCCCACCGAGTGAGTTCCTTGGTGCTAGTGACTCTTGATCCAAGAAATTGGAATTGCTCTTTCCTTCCTCAACTCAAACTTGATTGTCTCCTAGTTCCCAGGCGATGTACGATTCCCCCTACGGCTTTAGCGTTTCCCATAAATAAGAAATAATAATAATAGTAATGTACACATGAATTTTAAACCAATTATTAGGTTTGAATACACGCAAACATGTATGTGTACCACATGCTCTGAAAGCCATGATGTTTCCCCATGTACACCACATCCCGCCACATGCACGTCACATTCTTCTGTGTCTACTCTTTAACCCTCCCTCATTATCCACAATCCCCCCATCTCTAATAGAAGCTCCATCTCTGCCGGAACGAAATCCTGGAAGCTCCCTTAGTGGGAATACTTGACGATATGTTCATCACCTCAGTGACCCAGCTCAGGCTGACACTTTCTGTGGTACACGAAACTCATGCTGTGTAATACAGTCTGACAGGCAAACGGATTTTGTACCTACTATGTAATTATAATACTGAGTAAGATAGCAGAACACTGCAGGTGCGAAGTGGTCCAAATCGGACCGAAATGTCGTCATAAGTTTGTCTCCTAAGAACGGGTTACCTGTCCAATAATAATATGAAATTAAGACATAGTATCCTGTAGGAGTTCTCACAATATATCTAGAATTGGGAGTCGCAGGATGTGGACGATCCCACAATATAACTATAATACAGAATAAGGCAGCAACATACTCCAGGTTTTCATGCACGAATTTATTCAGGAGAATTGAAGTCAAAACAACATTGCTGGAACAATTCACAAATAACCTACACTTAGGAAATTTATGAATAATTTTCAAACGGAATAAGGTAACTGCACGACGCTGATGTACACAGCTCTGATTAATTGAAAAGAAGTGACCTGCTATCGGAAAATGCGTGAGAGGTGATTACCAGCCTCGTCATGTGCAGCTTCACCCTTTAAGATAGCCAGCCTGGAGGTCATTTCTGTAAAGCATACATGTCATCGTGTACATTGGTCATCGGCGGCGACCTCTCCCCAACTGACGCAAATTGGCCCTTTACTTGTTTATGTCGTGTCGTTGTCAATGGGGCTCAACACAGGACGTTTGTTAAATATTGTATATGTCATGTCACAAGGTAGGCGATCCCCTGCGCTAATCCTTGTCCACTGCACTGGGAGTCGGGCGGGTGGGGGAGGATGCAACTCCTGTACAATACCGATGCCAAAAGTTCGGGAATTTGGGGCGTGTTTTTCATGAATAACTCCAGCTGAGGAGACGGTCTGTAGCGCCGCCCGACCGTGTTCTGACGAATAAGAAATATGTAAAAAAAAGAAAGAGTGAAAAGTGAGCGAGAGAGGCTGGTGAAAAGACAGATACTGTCAGTAAATGAAAATGAAATCATTTCTTTTATCTTTCGTTATTGTTTTCGTTGTTTGATCGTCAGATAAAAATCAGCTGACACAGGAAGTAACTGTATATCGGGCATCTTTGACACCTATAGATGAGGCGTCGTTGTCTAAAAGACTCACAAGCAAAGGAGACGGTTTCATCCCCGGGCGGGTGGAGACTTTGGACAAAGTTGCCTTACACCAATTGCCCCTGTTCACTTGGCAGAAAATAGGTGCCAGGATGTCAGCCGAACGAAGTGGGTGACATCCTGGGGCCTGACAGTAAGTCTAAGACCTGGTTTTCATAATGAGCTGATGTAAAATAACAGGATCTTACCTTGTAAATGAACTAAAGTAGAATAAATGTAAATGAACTAAGGTAGAATAAGGTAAATGAGCCGAGATAGGATAACTTTTATCCTGTAAATGAGATGAGATAGGATAACTTTTCCCCTGTAAATGAGCTGAGGAAGGATATAACTTCCCCTGTAAATGAGATGAGGTAGGATAACTCTTCCCCTGTAAATGAGATGAGGTAGGATAACTCTTCCCCTGTAAATGAGATGAGGTAGGATAACTCTTCCCCTGTAAATGAGATGAGGTAGGATAACTCTTCCCCTGTAAATGAGATGAGGTAGGATAACTCTTCCCCTGTAAATGAGATGAGGTAGGATAACTCTTCCCTGTAAATGAGATGAGGTAGGATAACTCTTCCCCTGTAAATGAGATGAGGTAGGATAACTCTTCCCCTGTAAATGAGATGATATAATATAACTCTTCCCCTGTAAATGAGCCGAGGTAGGATAATTCTTCCCTTGTAAATGAGATGAGATAGGATAACTCTTCCCCTGTAAATGAGATGAGGTAAAAATAACTCTCCCCCTGTAAATGAGATGATATAATATAACTCTTCCCCTGTAAATGAGCCGAGGTAGGATAATTCTTCCCTTGTAAATGAGCTGAGGAAGGATAACTCTTCCCCTGTAAATGAGATGAGGTAGGATAACTCTTCCCCTGTAAATGAGCTGAGGAAGGATAACTCTTCCCTGTAAATGAGCTGAGGAAGGATAACTCTTCCCTGTAAATGAGCTGAGGAAGGATAACTCTTCCCTGTAAATGAGCTGAGGAAGGATAACTCTTCCCTGTAAATGAGCTGAGGAAGGATAACTCTTCCCTGTAAATGAGCTGAGGAAGGATAATTCTTCCCTGTAAATGAGCTGAGGAAGGATAACTCTTCCCTGTAAATGAGCTGAGGAAGGATAACTCTTCCCTGTAAATGAGCTGAGGAAGGATAACTCTTCCCCTGTAAATGAGCTGAGGAAGGATAACTCTTCCCCTGTAAATGAGCTGAGGAAGGATAACTCTTCCCCTGTAAATGAGCTGAGGAAGGATAACTCTTCCCCTGTAAATGAGCTGAGGAAGGATAACTCTTCCCTGTAAATGAGCTGAGGAAGGATAACTCTTCCCTGTAAATGAGCTGAGGAAGGATAACTCTTCCCCTGTAAATGAGCTGAGGAAGGATAACTCTTCCCCTGTAAATGAGCTGAGGTAGGATAACTTTTAACCTGTAAATGAGCTGAGGAAGGATAACTCTTACCCTTACATGGTGTCATATCAGAAGATTCCCTGATCACATCTGACAATTGCTTAAATGCCTAGACCAATGACCCTAATGACTATAAAAGATCCAAGTGTATCGTGTCTAAACATAGATTATAAAATAGTAATATTTTAAAATGAAAAACATGACAGAAATTGTATCTCAAATCACAGATGTTTATTGTAGTTTACCTCAATTTATATACAAGGGATTAACGAATCCTTGACAGGTGGTGTACAGGTGACATACAGCTTTAATGACCCTTTGTGTAGTACAGTTCGTAGCTTAGTTGGTATAGTCGTGGACTTACAAATTCAGGCCTACCATTTTCGGCCATTTTCTCTCCTTACGCCACGTAATATTTGTTAAGCAGCGTCATGGTATAAAACTTTCTTTCTGCAAATGTTTTTTTCCGACCTCAAGAAGATGGAAGGCCACGTGATGCCGCTTATCTACTCTCTAGATGTTGTTCTTCTCAAAACTCGCCTGTTTTTTGTGATGTTTCTCAACTATTAGCAATTACAAACTAAAGCAATGTGGTATCCTTTTGAAGTCCATGTTAGAAAGTGTCCTATATCTTTCCCTTGATGACAGCCTCACAAATTACATTGCCAACCTTCTTATCCCCCTTCACTGTATCAAAATAAACTAGGCCACCTGCATGATTTAGCAGGAGTTCACAACTCCAGCATTGTTAGAGGCAGCACTGGTTAAGAGAGGCTGACGGCATCGCATTAAAATCAAGCTTTTACAGCTTTATTGCAGAAAATTTGTATGAGGATGTGCTAGACACAACAACATCCTTCGCGGAGACAATCAGTCTCGAAGCTGTGAGTGCAAGTCACACCAGAGACTTCTTAACAGTCCCTGTTTCGGCACTGGGTACACTGGGTACATTGGGCCTTAATCATTGTAGTAACTCTGCCTTGTTGCCTCTCTTCACATTGAAAAACTGTATGTTTGTTGCAAAATGGATGCTGAGAAATATGGTTTGCATTGTCTAAAATGTGCACGTTCTGAAGGTTGGCATGCAAGACACAACGTAGTCAACATTATCGTAAGCCTTGGAAGCTTAGTGCCCGGCTGAGAGAACTATTTTTCCCTAGCATCCAACAGTTCTAGTAATCCTGCTAATCTCAGTGACGGGATCGTAATCTATTCCTATAAGAATGAAAGACTATAGGTGGGGGGGGGGGCATGTATCTTCTCTGGCTGACTCCTTATATTCGTTTCATTGTTGAGCAACAAGTCAGTCCTGATCACAGGGAAGAATTTAAACTAACAAAGGAACTTTTGTCATATGAACCACTTGTCCCAGTAGGATCGCAGACCCTTAGATCCTGGGACACAATAGCACCAGTCTACCTCAGTGAACTGGGTTTCAGGTTCATCAATACTAGGAACCCTAGGGTTGACACTTTCCTGTATTTGTGTCTCAGTGTGGCCAGCCAGAAGAAAAACATTTGTTGGCTTCCTGGTTTCCGTATGGTTACTATTATGTTTTAAAATATTAATCTAATATATGTCGGCACTATATATATATATATATATATATATATATATATATATATATATATATATATATATATATATATATATATATCTGTGATCCCTGGAACAGACGATGTCACTAGAATTATGAATGTTTATATTGTGACGTATTAGCTTCCCAACTCATCCTCTTAACTCCTGTCAGCATCTTTGTGGATTTCTTAGGTTAGCTTAGAGAACTACCTAACCTAAACTTATCTATATATAAATTACCGGTTATAACATCCCATAACGAAAAAAAAATGAGGTAAATTGTTCTGTGAGGCGAAGCAAAAAAATGGGAGCCAGTGAGAGATAGATGTAACTATGTCTGATTTTCACTGTTTAAGATTCCTTCGTCAGTCACCCATTTAACTGTCTTTATAGCAGTGAAATAATATCTGAGATTAGGAGGAGATGAGCTGAGGAACCCCAGTCTGGGGGGGTCCCAGTTTTCTGTTAGATCATCAAATTAGTCTTATTTTAATGTGTTAGTATAAAAGTATGTTATAATTTGTTAAAGTTGGAGTAATTTCTTCATCAATCTAAGATATTCAAACCTAATCTAATATATTCCAACCGAAAGTAACTAAATCTAACTTAAGTAGTGATGTATGGAAATTAGCTTAAGAATGAGCACCAGTGTAATTATTTGTTTACATCGCCAGGAACACAATGTTCGTGGTGTGTGTGTGTACGTACGTACGTGTACACGTGCACCAATGGGCACAGTCTCAGCTCCTGTCTCCACCTCTTCACTGGAAAATATACTTGACTTTTTCCTTCTCTCCTGGCTTCGCGGGCTTTACCATACCTATTCTTCAACTTGTGTGTGGATCATGCCTCTACCACTTTGCTTCCTGATCCCATTTAGGTTATGTAAATATTTCCTAGATCCAGCTTTGCCCTCGTGCACCTGAGTTCCGCCTCTCAAATATGCCCTGTCAATTCTCGGTATTTTGTTCATCATTATCACGTTACTTCTGGTTCTTCTCTCTTTTAATATCATCAGGTTTAACTCTCTAAAACTCTCCTCATAGCTCATACTCCTTAGCTTCTCGAGAGCGAAACGTTGCGACAATAAAATGTCCTATTAGTTGCACTTGTGTCCTTTTACCTAACAACAAGACTAGTCTTGTTATGAACCTTTGCCCCTTTTTCCAGCTTGACGTTCTTTATCAAATGAGAATTTTAAGCTGGTGTTTCATATTTCAAGATGAGCTTGACATATGCTGCATACAGTCTCTCCTTTTCCTGCGAGGTTATACGGATGTTGTGTACCTGAGGCGATATGCTCAGAACTCTGCTCACCCCGAGGTCCTTCTCTTTCAGGAAGGATTGCAGCCTCTGTTTCTCCAAGCATGTAGTCTATTTCCGATCGTCTTTGCCTTCCCCGATTTTCATAGTTTTGCATTTGTTGTGGTTAAACTCTAATAGCCACTTAAACCACTCCCACAGTTTGTCCAGATCTGCTTGTAGATTTTCCTGGTCTTCTGTTTGTATTCTCATTCGTTTTCCGTCATCTGTGAGTATACATACCTACAGACACTTCTGATATGTCGTTTATGTACATAAGAAACGGTACTAGTCTTAATACTGATCCTTGTGGAGCCCCACTCGTCACACTTGCTCATCTCATACTTTTACCCAGCCAATAACTAGTTCTTGTCCCCTGTCATATAATCTTCCCTGTTATTCCTGCCTGATCCTTTAGCTTTCGTCTCAACCTTTTATGCGGCACTGTATTCAACGTCTTACATTATAAAAACTACATTATAAAAACATGCAGTGAACCCATCCCTCTTCCTGGCCTCACTTTTATCACCTTGTCATAGAAATCCAGCAGATTTATGAGACAGGATTTACCATATATAATACCATAATACCATTTTTTTATGAATCCATTCCTTTCCAGGTGCTGCACTTCTCTTCTGATAATCTTCTCCACAACCTTACATACATGTTAATGACACTGGTCTATAATTCAATGCCACCTGTCTGTCTCTTTAAGTAAATATTGGGACTATATCAGCTGTTTACCACAGCTCTGGCAGCTGCTCTGTGTTACTGACTAGATGATAGCTAGAGGTGTGTACACTCACCTAGTTGTTGCAGGGGTCGAGTCACAGCTCCTGACCCCTGGTGTGTGTGCGCGCGCGCGCCTGCTTCTGTGTGTGTCTGCATATGTGTAAGCTTTCTTTGTGAGTGTACAAGTTTGGAAAGGCATTTGTCGTTTGACACTAAGGATGTTGTGTATGGTGCGTGTGTGTGCGTGTGTGCGCGCACGTGTGTGTGTTTGTGTGTGTGTTTGTGTGTGCGCGCGCGTGCGTCCGTGCGTGTGTACGTGAGAGACACACACACACACGGGGGCCAGGAGCTATGACTCGACCCCTACAACCACAACTATGTGAGTACACAGCGACATACATAGACATAGAGACAGACAGAGACTATATCACAACCTGGTTATTAAGCATTCAAAATTGCTTCGGTCTAGTTGTAAGGATTCCAATTAAATTTTTTACTTATAAGACACGAATATCTGTGTGTGTGTGTGTGTGTGTGTGTGTGTGTGTGTGTGTGTGAGAGAAGTGAAGTTAGCCATCAGACTAATGAGAGTTGTTAATAATCTCTAATGGCAACAGCTTTGACGTGGTTTCTAAACGACTTCTAACTGGTTAATAACGGGCTTCTAAGAATTTTCTAACTTGTTTCTAATAGGGTATTTTGATTTCCATCAGGTTTTTAACACATTTCTAATAAATGTGGCAATATTACACGGACAGTATTAAACTAGTAATATTACACTGGCAATTTTACACATACAATTTTTGAAAAAAAAATCACACGCAGTATTTCACAATGTTAATTTCAAACAAATGTTAAATTCTTTCTTTATATTTTCTATCTTGTTGTAAATTCGTCAAAAAACTACAATTACATCTCTGACCCTCGTCTGTTTTTCTTGTTTATCGTACTTTGACTTTCTAATTTAACCATCTTACTTTGACTTTCTAATTTAACCATCTTACTTTGACTTTCTAATTTAACCATCTTACTTTGACTTTCTAATTTAACCATCTTACTTTGACTTTCTAATTTAACCATCTTACTTTGACTTTCTAATTTAACCATCTTACTTTGACTTTCTAATTTAACCATCTTACTTTGACTTTCTAATTTAACCATCTTACTTTGACTTTCTAATTTAACCATCTTACTTTGACTTTCTAATTTAACCATCTTACTTTGACTTTCTAATTTAACCATCTTACTATCACTTTCTAATTTAACTTAATCTAACATTTAATTCTAGCATGGCTTTTCTTACCGTGTTTTGTCATGACTTTCTAACATAGGAGAAAGTATTCTAAATTGTGATTGTAATATGTTAAAATTAACGTCTCAGTGTGACGGTCTAGTTCTGATTTCTTAACCCAAATTAGCAAATTTTAATTTGTAAAAAATATTTATTTATTATGTTTATAGTCTCTTTATTCTTCTCTATATTTTTAACATATATATAAAAAATAATCTTAAGTGTATTTTAGCATTATATTTTCTAACTTCTTAACTTAGATTGATTTATTCTATTTTTCAATTCTCTATTCTGAATTCCTAACATAACATTGTGTGTGTGTGTGTGTAACTTACACAGGTTCAATAAAGAAAAAGATTATTGACAGGTCTACACGAATACATACATATACATTACATATACATACACATTGCCTCATAATACACGCCCCGTTTTCTGTAACTCACCCACATAAATTTTCCCGGTTGAATATATGGCACACACAAGGGTGTTCCACACGGGTCCTGGAATGTTTGAATGACCCTTAATGACTCGCATTGAACTTTCTCACATGATTTATATTTCTTGTAGCCTTTCATCGTTCCTGAATGACAACACACATCTGCAGAAAATATATATATATATATATATATATATATATATATATATATATATATATATATATATATATATATATATATATATATATATATATTTTTTTTTTTTTTATTAACACATCGGCCGATTCCCACCAAGGCAGGGTGGCCCGAAAAAGAAAAACTTTCATCATCATTCACTCCATCACTGTCTTGCCAGAAGGGTGCTTTACACTACAGTTATAAAACTGCAACATTTACACCCCTCCTTCAGAGTGCCGGCACTGTACTTCCCATCTCCAGAACTCAAGTCCGGCCTGCCGGTTTCCTGAATCCTTCATAAATGTTACTTTGCTCACACTCCAACAGCACGTCAAGTATTAAAACCATATGCCTCCATTCACTCCTATCAAATACGCTCACACATGCTTGCTGGAAATCCAAGCCCCTCGCACACAAAACTTCCTTTACCCCTCCCTCCAACCTTTCCTAGGCCGACCCCTACCCCGCCTTCCCTCCACTACAGATTTATACACTCTCGAAGTCACTCTGTCTCGTTCCATTCTCTCTACATGTCCAAACCACCTCAACAACCCTCCTCAGCTCTCTGGACAATCGTTTTGGTAATCCCGCACCTCCTCCTAATTTTCAAACTCCGAATTCTCTGCATTATATTCACACCACACATTGACCTCAGACATGACATCTCCACTGCCTCCAGCCTTCTCCTCGTTGCAACATTCATCACCCATGCTTCACACCCATATAAGAGCGTTGGTATAACTATACTCTCATACATTCCCCTCTTTACTTCCATGGACAAGGTTCTTTGTCTCCACAGACTCCGAAGTGCTCCACTCACCCTTTTCCCTCATCAATTCTATGATTCACCTCATCCTTCATAGACCCATCCGCCGACATGTCCACTCCCAAATATCTGAATACATTCACCTCCTCCATACTCTCTCCCTCCAATCTGATATCCAATCTTTCGTCACCTATTCTTTTGTTATCCTCATCACCTTACTCTTTCCTATATTCACTTTCAATTTTCTTCTTTTACACACCCTACCAAATTCATCCACCAACCTCTGCAGCTTCTCTTCAGAATCTCCCAAAGCACAGTGTCATCAGCAAAAAGCAACTGTGACAACTCCCACTTTGTATTTGCTTCTTTATCTTTTAGCCCAACACCTCTTGCCAAGACCCTCGCATTCACTTCTCTTACAACCCCATCTATAAATATATTGAACAACCACGGTGACATCACACATCCTTGTCTAAGGCCCACTTTTACTGGGAAATAGTCCCTTCCCTCCTACACACTCTAACCTGAGCCTCACTATCCTCATAAAAACTCTTCACTGCTTTCAGTAACCTTCCTCCTATTCCATACACCTGCAACATCTGCCACATTGCCCCCTATCTACCCTATCATACGCCTTTTCCAAATCCATAAATGCCACAAAAACATCTTTACCCTTATCCAAATACTGTTCACCTATATGTTTCACTGTAAACACTTGGTCTACACACCCCTACCTTTCCTAAAGCCCCTTGTTCATTGCTATCCTGCTTTCTGTTTTACTCTTAATTCTTTCAATAATAACTCTACCATACACTTTACCAGGTACACTCAACAGACTTATTCCCCTATAATTTTGCACTCTCTTTTGTCCCTTTGCCTTTATACAAAGGAACAATACACGCTCTCTGCCAATCCTAGGTACCTTACCCTCTTCCATACATTTATTAAATAATAGCACCAACCACTCCAAAATTATATCCCCACCTGCTTTTAACATTTCTATCTTTATCCCATCAATCCCAGCTGCCTTACCCCTTTCATTCTACCCACTGCCTCACGAACTTCCCTACACCCACAACTGGCTCTTCCACACTCCTACAAGATGTTATTCCTCCTTGCCCTACACACGAAATCACAGCTTCCCTGTCTTCATCAACATTTAACAAATCCTCAAAATATTCTCTCCATCTTCCCGATACCTCTAACTCTCCATTTAATAACTCTCCTCTCCTATTTTTAACTGTCAAATCCATTTGTTCTCTAGGCTTCCTCAACTTATTAATCTCATTCCAAAACTTTTTCTTATTTTCAACAAAATTTGCTGATAACATCTCACCCACTCTCTCATCTGCTCTCTTTTACATTGCTTCACCACTCTTTAACCTCTCTTTTCTCTCCATATACTCTTCCTCCTTGCATCACTTCTACTTTGTAAAACCTCTCATATGCTAACTTTTCTCCTTACTACTCTCTTTACATCATCATTCCACCAATCGCTCCTCTTCCTCCTGCACCCACTCGCCTGTAACCACAAACTTCTGCTGAACACTCTAACACTACATTTTTAAATCTACCCCATACATTTTCGACCCCATTGCCTACACTCTCACTAGCCCATCTATCCTCCAATAGTTGTTTATATCTTACCCTAACTGCCTCCTCTTTTAGTTTATAAACCTTCACCTCTCTTTTACTTACTGATTCTATTTTCCTTGTATCCCATCTACCTTTTACTCCCACTGTAGCTATAACTAAAAAGTGATCTGATATATCTGTAGCCCCTCTATAAACATGTACATCCTGAAGTCTACTCAACAGTCTTTTATCTATCAATACATAGTCCAACAAACTACTGTCATTACGCCCTACATCATATCTTGTATACTTATTTATCCTCTTTTTCTTAAAATATGTATTACCTATAACTAAACCCCTTTCTATACAAAGTTCAATCAAAGGGCTCCCATTATCATTTACACCTGGCACCCCAAACTTACCTACTACACCCTCTCTGCATGTTTCTCCCACTTTAGCATTTAGGTCCCCTACCACAATTACTCTCTCATTTGGTTCAAAAGTTCCTATACATTCGCTTAACATCTCCCAAAATCTCTCTCTCTCCTCTACACTCCTCTCTTCTCCAGGTGCATACACGCTTATTATGACCCACTTTTCGCATCCGACCCTTATTTTAATCCACATAATCCTTGAATTTACACATTTATATTCCTCTTTCCTTCCATAACTGATCCTTCAACATTATTGCTACCCCTTCCTTAGCTCTAACTCTCTCAGATACTCCTGACTTAATCCCATTTATTTCTCCCCACTGAAACTCGCCTACCCCTTCAGCTTTGTTTCGCTTAGGGCCAGGACATCCAACTTCTTTTCATTCATAACATCGGCAATCATCTCTTTCTTATCATCCGCACTACATCCACGCACATTCAGACAACCCAATTTTATAAAGTTTTTCTTCTTCTCGTTTTTAGTAGATTTGTACAGGAGAAGGGGTTACTAGCCCATTGCTCCCGGCATCTTAGTCGCCTCATACGACACGCATGGCTTACGGAGGAAAGATTCTTTTCCACTTCCCCATGGACAATAGAGAAAATAAAAGGAACAAGAGCTATTAAGAAAAAGAAGAAAAACCTAGATGTGTGTATGTATATATATGCATGTGTATGCCAGTGTAGTGTGACCTAAAGTGTAAGTAGAAGTAGCTAGATATACCTGTTATCCAGCGTGTTTATGAGAGAGAAAAAAGACACCAGCAATCCTACCATCATGTAAAACAGTTTCAGGTTTCTGTTTCACAGTCACCTGGCAGGACGGTAGTACCTCCCTGGGTGGTTGCTGTCTACCAACCTACTACCTATAATATATATATATGTCGTGCTGAATAGGTAAACTGGTCACTTATCAAGAACTCATTTAAAATTAAGTCCTTTCTAAAATTTTATCTTTTACGTTTAAAGATAAAAAAAAATATTTATGTTAATGTAAAAATTAATTTTGTACCAAAATAACCTTAGGAAACTTATCTAACCTTATTATAACAAGCGCAATTTAATTTAGCCTAATCCAACTAAATATATTGTATATAAGTTTACAACAATTTAATAATAAACAATTAAATATTTTTTTTTTCGTTAGGTTTAGAATGATGTTTGCGAAATTATTGCATACACAAAATTTCGCTTGTCTTATTCGGCAAGAAGAACATTCCTATTTAAGTCAAAATCTAAAGTTTTATCTATTCGGCACGATTATATATATATATATATATATATATATATATATATATATATATATATATATATATATATATATATATATATATATATATATATTACGTATATTACTCTTCGGATTACAACACACACACACACACACACACACACACACACACACACACACACACACACACACACACATTTCTTAAATTAAACCTGATTGTCTCCCATTACTCAAAGCCTTATGTTCCAGAACAGGTTTGCCACTTCCTCATAAATATAATAATAATGTATGATTATCCTGTTGTTAGGTGGAGGGTTGTATATCACTAACACGAGTACTTCAGGAACCACCATGGCGCCAGCATCAGCTACAAACACTGATTCTTTCAAATTTACTTACATGCTTCACTTCAAAAACCTCTGTTTCTCTATATCAATATATTTTTATTATAGCCTCACTAGTGGTGAGAAAGTCTCGCGTATTCACAGTGCACAACTCAGGTTGAAAGATGAAGCCATTTTCAGAGATTCCTTTTTCACACTTTCGAAGCCATTTTATGTAACCTCCGGAGACCGGCTGCAGTATGTCCATTAACAAATTAACATTTTTGGGCGCACTCGTCATGGCCGGATGAAGTGTGTGTGTGTATGCGTGTGTGTGTGTGTTGTATTCGCCTATTTGTGCTTGCGGTGGACGAGGCTCAGCTCCTGGCCTTGCCTCTTAACTGTCAATGTCGGGTTCACTACTAGGCTTGTGAACTCTGTTATAAGTATTCGGTTAAAGTGTAAAATAAGTCATAATATCGTGGTTACAACAATACACAAATAACCCGCACATACACTGTATCTTATGACGACATTTCGGTCTGACTTGGACCACTGACTAATCCACCAAGTTAATGTTCCAAGTCGGACCGAAACGTCGTCATAAGTTTGAGTCTCCTATGTGTGGGTTATTTGTGTACCTATTCATTAAGATGCGTATGGAACCTGCCTCCACTTCCACTTCATCCAGGTCATTCCATTTCCACTCTGATGATGTAGAAATATTCCCTGGTACTAATCTACCTGTGACTCGTATGTACCTTCCCTCTCTTGAAGAGTCTATCCCTATTAACCTTATTAACCTTATCATTTTCCTCTGTGTATTTTGTATGTCGTTATCGTGTCTCCTCTCCTTCTCGTATCCTCTTAGGTCATCATATTTTACTTTAATTTATATGTTAAGTTTCAGTTACCTTCTAGTTTAGTAACATTGCAAAAGTATTTCCTTCAGTTTTAGGGGCCATTATGGCGCTCCTTACTCTAACATGGGCCAGATATGATTGGTATAACAATCACAAGGGACAAGATGTATAGTCTCTAGACCTGAGCTAATTATGAAGACACTTGTCTCGAGACGCTCTACCATTCACCTTATTATTATCTTCTGGGGTATTTCCATTGACTTGAAGATTTTAGCTAGTGATGCATACAGTTCTTCTGCGCCCTCGTTCTGAACCAATGATTGGGACATGTCATCAATGATTTTTTCATTTCTGTTTTCCCCCTACGTATATGTATTATGTCCACTACCTGTTGGTGTACTGTGTCCACTACCCGTTGGTGTACTGAGTTCTTGATTCTCTGATGTTGTTCCTGTTGCCAATGAGAATCCCTTCCTAAACCGTTTTAGTTTTTCGCAGACTTTCATCATTGATTGTGAGCTATCCTGTCTCATAATCTGGTCTTAACGACGTTTTCCTTTGTGTGTGGGGATGAGTGAGGGGTTGAATGGTTCTATTGAGTTGTAGCCAGCACAGTACAGTGGCTGAACACAGGCCTCACACATTCTTAGTTTCAGGTTTGATTTCCTTCCAGTTCTACGGGAATTTAGTCAGCCATGAATTGACATTTTTCTGAAAGTGTGTACAAAGGGAAGACGGATAGCAAAAAAAAGTGTCTATATTGAGGCTATGTACGGAGAATGATTAACTACAATCTAACCACCTCAATATCTAAGAAGTTGATGTAGAGTTTGTTTTCTAATGGTAGTATAACTATTACTATCACACTTGTATTAGTACTATTATGAAATAAGGTGGTTCATTGTCAACCGAGTGTTTTTAAGTTTCCAAGCGGAAGTTAGGGTTCCGGTGACGACAGCAAGTTTTACCACAGTATCTAGTTATATTTGCAAAGTACTTGCTTGTCTAGTTCTTAAGATATTTTTTCTCATTACACAGTAGACAAGCTATTTCACTGATCTACAACTTTGTAAGAAAACTTTACCTACACTAGTGTTGCACCTTCTGCCTCGAAGTTTCTTATCGTTATTTAAGGGTATTTACTTTACTATTCACTGTTCACTATTTTAAAGGTATGAATGATATCTCGTATTTAACAGGTTGCAAACTTTGAAAGTCTATTCCCCACACCTATATATACCAGCTCCCTCACTCTTGTGTGTTAGTGTGACTTTGTAAATGGTCCAAGTCGGACCGAAACGTCGTCGTAAGCTCCTCTATGTGCGGGTTGTGTGTGTATTTTACTAGCATGGTTTGTCTATTCTTGTGTGAACTAAGTTTCACTTAGTTGCATCTTTTCTGTAACTTGGAGAAGAAAACTGGGTTATAGTCAATATTTTTATCTGATATAACATTAACTGTAAAAAAATCCGCCAAGTAGAGGAGGAAGTTGCATGTGCAGCAGTTGGGTATCTTTGTTACCGAGACGTTTCGCTCGCTCATCAGATATCTTCAGTCGAGTAACAGGTGATTTTGAAATAGCGTCAGTATTTCGAAATGTCTTCCTTTGCAAAGTAACATTTTGCTGATGTGGTTGCTGGCAAGTACACGCTGATTACGACACTTCAAGTTTCTGCTGCCTAAAATTACTCCATTGTTCTTCTTAATAATGACTTGTTTAGAAGCATTTTTTTATGCTCGTATTTAGAGCATCCGAGAATGTATTATTTTGCACCTGTCATTTCTGAAACTCATTATCTACGGCTTCGATCACTGTACCAGCCAGTCCAACTCTCTACTCTCTGAATACTCAACAAAAATGGTTATAACCATGACCACAATTTTTAAAGGGGTGGACGGGTAAGCCAGTGGAAGGTCTCGGTCAGATGACCCAAAGCTTTTCTTGTTTCCTGACGAACCTTAACCTAACCTCTGAATACTGAAGATCAACCAAGCGTGATAGAGACTTTTTTATTCCAAGGTATTGGATCAACAAAAACAATTACGTGTACATTGAATATTAAGTAAAAAAAAATTATATTTGCAACTAACCTTATTTAGACTACCTAACCTTACTATAGTGAATGACCTTTTATTTTAGCTAAATTCTACTAATTTTTATGTTAGATCAAATTCAATGATCATTTTTGTATTGTAGGTCAGCTGGATTTTTCGCAAGGTTTAGATTGTATTAAGGTTATATGTGTAAATAATTCGCCCTGGATTTGACATAATTCAGTAACACGATTTTTATACATAGTTTGACTACTATTACGTATCCAGATTTTGAAGAGACGGTCACAAAAAGCAATCAGTGAGAAGCTGCTTTCGTAACTCCTATCCACTCAGATTCTTCCCTCCTATCCTGGGATAGGACAGAACAGTTTAAAGAAAAAAAAGGCTAAGAGTAGCCAGGAAGAGAGAGGCAAGGAAGGTTAACGTGGCTTCATCCCTTTTGGCTGGGTTTTAAGGGAATGAACTTTGTCATACAGTGACGAGGCCAAGCCAGATCTGAAGTATGTATCCTATACCTTACACTATTACTTTGGCTAGGAAAGCTTCTTCGACATCAATGCAGCAATTGCAGGGGTAATTTCATCCCATTATATATATATATATATATATATATATATATATATATATATAATCCGAATAGGTAAAACAGGTTAATTAGCAAAAACTCATTTAAAATTAAGTCCATTCTAAAATTTTCTCTTATACGTTTAAAGATATATTTTTTCATTTATGTTAATGTAAAAATTATTAATATTGTACCAAAAGAATCTTAGAAAACGTACCTAACCTTATTATAGTCTAATCCAACTTAATATATTTTAGATAAGTTTACAATATTTTAATAATAAACAAACACAATGAAATATTTTTTTTCGTTAGTTTCAGAATGATTTTTGCTAGAAGTGCTTAGAAGTGGCACTCTCTTACATATAATATATATAATATATATATATATATATATATATATATATATATATATATATATAAGAAAGGAGGAGAAAGAGAGAGAGGGAGGGAGGGGGAGGTGGATGAGGGGGAGCAAACGGCTGAGGACACAGCGCTGTATGAATAAATGAAGAGTTGCGTTCAACGCCGCAGTGAAATGTTTAAAGCCTTGGCTAGATCCTTTGGTGTTGGTGGCAGCAGTGAGACACTGCCACCTCCATCCCGCCATTCTTTCAAACTCAACGTGAAAATGAGCTGTTTTGTTTAGCAGTGCACGGGCGCGTGCCTATGAACTGCCAGAGTGAGAGCGAGAGACCAAACGAGAGAGGAGAGAGAGTGAGCGAACAAGAGTGAGCGAACTCCGTGAAGAGATGGTGATACTTTATATATTTTGTTTATTTTCGAAGGGTGATACGTCGGCTTTAAACAAGTAAACAACAGCTTCCCGAGATATTATATATATATATATATATATATATATATATATATATATATAATATAAACCACTATGAAAAAATAGAAGAATTCCAATCGCTTTCGTGACTACTCACATTATCATAGTTCCTTGATAATGTGAGTAGTCACGAAAGCGCTTGAATTCTTCTATTTTTTCATAGTGGTTTTCTTGCATATTTTGATATCACCTGTTTACTGTGATCTTTTTGCATATATATATATATATATATATATATATATATATATATATAATAAAATTTATTACAATAACAGAGAATCATTTTGTCAGTGGAAAGTCTGCATTTCCACCAATTTATATATATATCCATATATTATTGCTCTTAATTCTCACCGAAAACATAATTTTTGGTGCAGCGGCCAAGGACGATCTCGTGAATCTTTCAGGATTTGTCTGAAACATTGAGCACAGGATAATGTTCTGGCAAATATAGGCGATTTTTTCAACCCTTGCACACCAACTCTTAACAAAAATCGTCAATAATTCAAAAATATTTTTTTTTTTTGCTGGATTTTCCTACTTGTTGAAGTTAATGTTGTTAATTAACGTTTATGGTTTAAAATATTGCATTTGCAATAATATTTTCTAGTAACAGTTTAAAAATGATTATTTTTTTTATTTGGTTTAATATTATTGTTAATAAAATTCTAGTCGGTTAAAATGATTTGATAAAACTCTTTAAAGAGCGAAACGGCACTTGTAAAGCTCTACACAGAGCGAAACAGCACTGGTAAAGCTCTACACAGAGCGAAAAAACACTGGTAAAGCTCTACACAGAGCGAAACGGCACTTGTAAAGCTCTACACAGAGCGAAACAGCACTGGTAAAGCTCTACACAGAGCTAAAAAACACTGGTAAAGCTCTACACAGAGCGAAACAGCACTGGTAAAGCTCTACACAGAGCGAAACAGCACTGGTAAAGCTCTACACAGAGCGAAACGGCACTTGTAAAGATCTACACAGAGCGAAACGGCACTGGTAAAGCTCTACACAGAGCGAAACAGCACTGGTAAAGCTCTACACAGAGTGAAACGGCACTTGTAAAGATCTACACAGAGCGAAACAGCACTGGTAAAGCTCTACACAGAGCGAAACGGCACTCGATTAAGCTCAACACAGAGCGAAACAGCACTCGATTAAGCTCTACACAGAGCGAAACAGCACTTCATAAAGCTCTTAGATTACTCAGCGGTAAAATGGGTTGTATTGAGGGTGCGGCAGTGAGCGTGGATTGAGACTGCGGTAGTTTACCCGGCGGTGCGGTGGAGACGGCTGCTGCGGCAGTTGAGCCAGCGGTGCGGTGGAGACGGCTGTTGCGGCAGTTGAGCCAGCGGTGCGGTGAACCGCGAACAACGGAGACTTGAGCGGAAGTCGCGACGCCTCTCTCGTAAAAGCAAATGTCTGTCGTCAGGGCACTGAAAGGAATATCGCACCGGCACTACTGATATATTAAGAAAATACGTAAGGAGCAAATGGGGGATTGCTGCTTAAGATTTCTGGGAGAAATGTTGAAGGTTCCGGAGGTGGGGAGATGATGGGCGAGGTTCTTAGAATGCCAGTGGATATAAGACGCACTGCTTGCTATTCTTGGGTTATTGTGAAATATTTACTTGGATTATCACAACCGAAATGGCCACCACCTTTTAGCTCGACTGCTAGCACACTCAGCTCACACACTGAGGTCTGGGTACCTGGGTGTTAGTCGACTGGTGTGGGTCGCATCCCGGGACAAAATTGACCTAATTTATCCGAAATGCTCTGCATAACAAGCGGCTTTCTATATAGTAGTATGTCATTGATGTTAGTTAGGCCTATATACCTTGTACATGTACTTTTTTTCCCGATCCTCCTTTAAGTTACTAGCTTTTTAGCTTGTTAAAGTAATCATGTAGTAAATTTCCATCTTCTACTAACTCTTTCATCAGTTTCAAATCATCAAACGTGTACGGACGATTCAGTTCCCATATTTACATCGGTGACGTATACAAGTGACAATAGGGGCCCCCTGTACCGAACCCTGTGGCACCCCTCTTATTACCCTCGCCCCATTCTGATCATCCTAACTGTTTCTGTTCTGTTTGTGATGGTTCTCTTCGATTCACTTTAATACTTTAAACTTTACTTCTTCCATTTTATACAACTATTGGATTAACCTTTATGAGGTTCCTCCTTTCCTTTCTTCCCTTTTCCCTGCCGGTGCTGGGTAACCTTACGTTGGTGGCGAGGTTTGAACGGCTTAGCCTAAGAACCCAGCATCACCCCTTTCCCCCTTCATATCTTTTGGATTAAATAGCGGCGATTTTTTTTCCCCATTCGACTAAAATTACTCACGCTCCTGGCTATTGACATAGACGATTTATGGACATGGATTACGGATTGTGAAAAATGAATTTTGAATAGTTTTATTTGCGCTGTGATTATGATTTATGTAATGTGTGAGTGAATTTGTCACGACAATAGCAAGTTTGTATTGATGGAGTAAATTTGATAAAGTTCATAAAGAAATATGTTTAAAGTTCTGTGTAACCAAAAGGATCTGGTGATTTGTAAGTAAAACAAAAGAACCTGGTTTCCGCACCAACCTTCTTAGTCTTCTCCAGAACTTTGATAATAATCGAGTTAGGGAAACTTGACTGTATTTCAGGTCTTCTTGTTTCTTGAACATGGGAACAACCAATGTATTTTTTCCTATATCTTGCAGTTTTGGTTTCTCCGGTGATCTGTTGAGCGTTTTTATACCAGACCGTTGAATTCCTGTTTCTTCCATTAGAACCCAAAGTGGCACTGTCTGAGCATCTGTTGTGTCTAATTCCTTTAATGGTTTCTCCACTTATTCCTTCGTAATTTAAATTATTTATACGTCCTGCTGCTCAGTTTTTTCAGCGCTATTCATCGGTGATTCTCTCCTGCACGACCGTAAATAATTTGTTAAACCTCGTGTTAAGTTCCTCACAGTCTTTATAATCTTCTGTAAGATTCTCTCTCATCTTCCTCCATGAGTAACTATAAAGGAGCTTTGATTCCATCTTCAGAGTGCTTCTCCGCTTCGTTTCTAGCTTCTCTGTTTATTTTCCAGATTCCTGTTGTTTTCTGAGCTCCTTACCTTTGCAGTACCCATTCGGACCTACTCTTTGATTCTCTATTGGCTGAACAACGGCTCTGTTTTTCTTATTTCTCCTCTTACTTGCTTTGTATTTTTCCGTTCCATGCACTATTTTTCTGTTTCATTTCCTGTTTAAACTTTCCAGTCGGCTCTTTCTCCCACTGAACTTCCTTCAGGAAGTTCCTCATTCCTTCGGAAAATTCTTAAGTCCTTCGTGAAGTTTCTCACTCCTTCGTGAAGTTCCTCACTCCTTCGTGAAGTTCCTCACTCCTTCGTGAAGTTCCTCACTCCTTCGGTAAGTTCCTCACTCCTTCGGGAAGTTCCTCACTCCTTCGGGAAGTTCCTCACTCCTTCGGGAAGTTTCTCACTCCTTCGAAAAGTTTCTCACTCCTTCGAAAAGTTTCTCACTCCTTCGAAAAGTGTCTCACTCCTTCGAAAAGTGTCTCACTCCTTCGAAAAGTTTCTCACTCCTTCGAAAAGTTTCTCACTCCTTCGAAAAGTTTCTCACTCCTTCGAAAAGTTTCTCACTCCTTCGAAAAGTGTCTCACTCCTTCGAAAAGTTTCTCACTCCTTCGAAAAGTTTCTCACTCCTTCGAAAAGTTTCTCACTCCTTCGAAAAGTTTCTCACTCCTTCGAAAAGTTCCTCACTCCTTCGAAAAGTTCCTCACTCCTTCGAAAAGTTCCTCACTCCTTCGAAAAGTTCCTCACTCCTTCGAAAAGTTCCTCACTCCTTCGAAAAGTTCCTCACTCCTTCGGTAAGTTCCTCACTCCTTCGGTCTGGTTATCAATAAGACTTGTGAATATAACAATCGTATATTATAGCAACAAGTAGATTAATAAGACACACGTGTGCACTGTGTCTTAGTCTCACTTCCACTTGAACATCAAGTCTTAATACTGCTGCATGTTCGTTGTGTCCTGGAGGGTCTTTATATTCAATTTTTCATATGTCATATTCGCTTACTGGTAAAATAAGTTCATCTTCCCCTCATTTTCTTCTTTGAGTGGCTCTTGCTCTCCTCGTTTTTGCTCTCCCATGTGAGTCCACGTTCTCCAAGTTGATTTCTTTGTGGTTAGAATCTGGAGCTTTGTTTTTCCACTTTCTCCTCTCTGCAGTTTTATCAATTGGTTTTCATTGTCGCTCTGTTGAACCCCGCATATTCTTCCATTTGTGTGTGTGTGTGTGTGTGTGTGTGTGTGTGTGTGTGTGTGTGTGTGTGCTTGCGTGCGTGTGTTTTAGTGTCTGGTGTTACGTTCTTCAAGACCCCGTGAAAGTAATACAATGCATGTATCATCGCTGCGTCTACCAGGGGCGGCAAATTACACCTGGCACTCTAATACTTCCATTTATCACTTGTTTATATAACACTTTCAACGTCCTCTTATGGCGTTGTTGTCACCGCGCTCTGCATTATAGACGACTTAAACTCCCTTATGTGTGGTACTTCATCCTATATTCTCGACGCTATCAATATCGCATCGATCCTTTCGCGTTACACCCCACTAGAGGATCCGATCGCTCTCGGAGCTGGCCTCAATCCGATTCAGCGTGTTCATCCAACTTATCTGTATCGTCTATACGTAGAGAGGATAAAATAAAACCACCAATAGGATTTAATCCGATCCTACTAACGCACTCGGGGCCTACAACGCAACTGACACTCGCCTTTCAGGGGAATTATGGAGGTAGTTATTTATTGTTGTAAATAACACTGATGATTGTTGTGTCAGCTCTGCTCTGGTGTCTAGACGACAACATCTGCCTTTGTACTCACCTATTTGTGGTTGCAGGGGTCGAGTCATAGCTCCTGGCCCCGCCTCTTCACTGATTGCTACTAGTCAATATTTTTGTTATATATTATTTTCATTAATATTACGAGTTTAATTACAAAATCTTTAATAATCATTATTATTATTATCCATTGAAATACCCTATGGTTTTGCTTTATTTTAAAAATGTAGAAACATCTTTTCTATACTAGTATTTACTTGAGACTGCCTTCATGCACTCGTATAATACACAACTCTCAGGGCGACACTGCCTCTGAGGTTGTGTTCTGGCACCATTATACATGGGAAGGAGTGAACTAACGTTGGCACTGTATAGGCTTTTTTTTTTTTTTTTTTTTTTTTAGGACGTATTTTATGAGATTTAAATAATGAATATGAGGAAAATTGGGTTGATAAGAGTTTATTGGTAATTTATAGTGTACAGTAATAGGTGGGTTTGCAGTGTGGATTGTGTGTGTATTTTATAAGAAAAATTTAGTGCTCAGATTGGATTGCAAGTCTGTCTAACCTAACCCAACAAAACCCATTTAGTACTGTAAGCGCCGTAATTGTATACGTTTTAAAGTCTAAGGGGAAAACCTGCCATGTTTCACTTACTCTCCTGCATCTACTTGCAATGCAATTCCACAAAGAGCAACAATTTGCACAACATAATAGTATCTCCATTCCTAAACTCACTTAATTCTCTACACTTTAAGCAAGAAAATTACGCAATTTAAGTGTGGACACTAAACGAAATATTTACGTGTAATTGTAATATAGAATCTTTTACTGACTTGACAGTCTTGCTAGGTACTCTACGAAGCCTTTTCATTAGGTCAAGGACTATGTAACTGCTATCCTCGTTTATGTTACATATTTACTTTGTATTTTTCCTTCCATCTATTCTTCCCTTCCCCCATTTAGTTCAGTTTCTCCTTCTCCCCTCTCCCCTACTTATTTACTTCAGTCCTTCCCTCTTTTTCCCTTCCTCTTCTCAATTCAATCCATTCTCTTCCTCCATCTCTTCCACCTTCCAACATTCAATCCATTCTCATTCTCTCCTTCTCGTTCAGTCTAATCCTTCTTCCTCACTCCCCCTTTTATTGTTATATCTTTTTAACCCCCTCCCCCTTTCTTCCCTTATTCTTCACATCTCCATGCCCTTCACACTCCCTTGCCCTTCACACCCCTTGTCCTTCACATTTCCCCTGCCCTTCACACTTTCCCTGCCCTTCACACCCACCTGCCCTTCACACCCCCTGCCTTTCACGCCCACCTGCCCTTCACGCCCACCTACTCTTCACGCCCACCTTTCCTTCACCTCACCTGTCCTTCACCCCCCTGCCCTTTACACCTCCTGCCCTCCACATCACTAACCTCTCCTTCTTTTCCCCTTCGCTATGTACGTTGATGTACTCAGTTGTTAAATAAAAGATTCCCCATAACCAGAAGGCTCCCCCTTTCCTCCCTTCCCCCTCCTCAATCCCTCATCTCCCTCCCCCTCTTCATCTACCCTAGGGGGTTTCCACCCCTTTCCAAGCAGCGCCACAGAACCACATAACGCTGTGTCACCCAAGCACATGACACTGTGTCACCCAAGCACATGACACTGTGTCACCCAAGCACATGACACTGTGTCACCCAAGCACATGACACTGTGTCACCCAAGCACATGACACTGTGTCACCCAAGCTAAGACCTGTGTATATTTAATTTTACAGGGTGATCTAGAATGCCCACTGGGGTACTGACTTGGGGAAGGGGGCTGGGGAAGAAAGACAGACTGGGGAAGGCAGCCGAGGGGTAACTGCGTGTTTCTGGCTTCGGGGGCTGCCGGTGCTCTCTGGGTGGCGGGGGATGGGGAGGGGGGGACTCAGTGGTGAACGATGTCAAAATCTGAACAAATCAAAGTTGCAATTTTAGCTGTGTTCTCGACACAGAGTAAGCCTTTATTTGACAATGTTTCGCTCAAACGTAAGCTTTAAGTTTCCCTTCAAGCTGAAATAAGCTTTCCTGTGGATCAACGTGTGATCAACTAGTCTGCATGTTGCATTGCAACCTTCGTATGTGTCTACACAATGTTGCAGCGGTGAACATTGCATTGCCGGACTCGAATCCTGTAGGTTGGAGGTTCCTTCTCTGAAGGAAGGATGGGGTCGTTTGAGTTATGATGTCAGCGCTTTGCTGGCAAGACAGCTATTGAATGAGTTATGGTGAATGCGTTTTCTATTTTTATATGGGTCACCCTACCATGATGGGAGACACCCAGAATGGCCTAAAAAAATATACTTTTAAATTTCAGTTCACTCTGTAATTTAATTACATATGGCTGCTTTGAGGTAATTGATATTATATAAAATTTATTGGTATATATGATTTGTCATAATATATAATTTAAGTATATATAATTTACTAACAGCAATAATAATAATAATCTTTATTTCTAAGTACATCTACAACTTATACAGAGCATTTCGGGCGACTTAGGTTAAATTTGTCCCCAGGACGCGACCCACACCCGTCGGCTAACACCCAGGTACCTACTTCTAGGTGAACAGGGACAGCAGGTGTCTTAAGCAAACACCCCCAGTGTTTCCTGCCGTACCGGGGATCGAACCACAGACACTCATTGTGTGAGCTGAGTACGCTACCAACCGAGCTACTATATATTACTCAAATTAAATTAATACTGCTATTTTGTATTCTTTGGGGTAATTCTACTAATTAATATTACTGGAATAATAGTGTTCTATGTATTAAATTTTGAAATAATACCGTAATTTTGTCTTCACTTAGTTAATAATAAGAGAGATTGAAAATTAGCTTAATATCTGCTATAGATTATTATTTAGTACTGGGTTAATACTGATAAATATTAGAAAATGGGATAAATATTGATAAATATTAGAAAATGGGATAAATATTGATAAATATTCTTCATAATTAAGTTTAAACATTTAAATACTCACAATTTGCTAAATTTTGCTATATAACACTCACATTTGTTAAATTCTGCTATATAAATTCTGCTATACAAGTAAATATTTCGAAAACAAAAGGTTTTGTATTCCAGTTTTAATTTCTTAAGATATTCCAGTTTGTCCAAAGTTTGCAAAGGAGTGCAGTTTGCAGGAGCAGTAAAGGGAATCGTATTGGATGACTAACGTGGTCCTGGGGTCGTAATGGCCCGAGTCTCTCATGAACAAACCATCAACCCCGCTGGGAAAAGCTCCTCTTACCTGGGTTAATATGCCTGGGTTTTCCTTCATGTTGGTCCTAGTGGGCAATACCTCTCCCCAAATTGTAATTGATTCTGTTCGCCATCAGAGGCTGGTGAGAAGCAGCACTGAGGTAGGAGCAGTAACAACAGCAGCAGCAGCAGCAATGGTAATGCGAGCAGAAACATAAATAGCAGCGGTATTACCAGCTGTATCAGCAACAGCAGAAGTAGCAACAACAGTAGCACACGCAGTTAAGAAATGGAATAGAAGCTGTAGAAGAAGCAGGGTTAGAGCAGCAGGAAGGTGTTACTGTTTAGAGAGAGAGCAGGGGCACTGTCTGGCCAACAAGTGACCACTAGGTGAGTCTCTGACAGCTGACCTTTCGTAGCAGAGGACACACTCGCTACCCCCCGTAAAACGTATCATGGACTCGAGAGACTATACAGACGTTTTACCCTGAATTAATTTTATTTTTATTGAGCACACTGCGCTCTAAACAGAGCTTTATCAATTCAAAGACTTCAGAAAGGCTTTATTAAGATTTTATTAAGACTTGATCATGACTGAATCAATAGAATCTATCAAGACTTGAAAGATGAATACTTTGCGAAGACAACCATCAACCACCCCACCACCACCATAACTCACCACTCAACCATCATAAACACTATTCAAACTCCACCTCAATCTGTACTCAGGCACCACCACTACTACTACACTTCCCCTACCACCATTCCAGCACCACTATCGCCGCTACTACTACCACTACCAATAGTGCACCACCGCCACTTACCCACCAACACTCAACCAAATCTACCACTAAACTCCCGTACCACCTTGTCTTCACTACACCATTACTATCACCACTACCACCACTCTATTGCTACTACCACCACTACCACCACTCTATTGCTACTACCACCACTACCACCACTCTATTGCTACTATCACCACTACCACCACTCTATTGCTACTATCACCACTACCACCACTCTATTGCTACTATCACCACTACCATTACTCTATTGCTACTATCACCACTACCACCACCCGCCGACACTACCACCTCCCGCCGACACTACTACCACCCGCCACTACTATCACCACTACCACCACCCGCCACAACTATCACCACTATCACTATCTGCCACTATCACTACCTGCCACTACTATCACCACCACTACTATCACCACTACTATCACCACTACAACCACCCGCCGACACTACTACCACCCGCCGACACTACCACCAACCGCCGACACTACCACCACCCGCCGACACTACTACCACCCGCCGACACTACTACCACCCACCATTATCACCACTACCACCACCCGCCACTACTATCATCACTGTCACTACCTGCCACTACTATCACCACTATCACTACCTGCCGCCACTATCACCACTATCACTACCTGCCACTACTATCACCACTACCACTACCCGCCACTATCACCACTACCACCTCCCGCCACTACTATCACCACCACCCGCCGACACTACCACCACCCGCCGACACTACCACCACCCGCCGACACTACCACCACCGGCCACCACTAATACCACCACCACTACTTCCACCCGCCACTATCACCCTACCACCCACCACTACCACCCTACCACCCACCACTACCACCCGCCGACACTACCACCACCCGCCCCTACTATCACCACTACCACCCACCACTACCACCCGCCGACACTACCACCACTACCACCCGCCGACACTACCACCACCCGCCCCTACTATCACCACTACCACCCACCACTACCACCCGCCGACACTACTACCACCCGCCGACACTACTACCACCCGCCGACACTATCACCACTACCACCATCCGCCCCTATTATCACCACTACCACCACCCACCACTATCACCACTACCACCACTATCACCACCCGCCACTATCACCATTGCCACCACTACCACCCGCCGACACTACTACCACCCGTGGACACTACCACCCGCCGACACTACTAACATTCCACCTGCTTTTAACAAATATATATATATATATATATATATATATATATATATATATATATATATATATATATATATATATATATATATATATACATACAGTGGACCCCGCCTAACGAGCACCCCAGAAATCTTACAATTATGTAAGTATAATATTGTAAGTGCTTTTGGAAGTATATTTTTGGGGGTCTGAAATAGACTAACCTACGTGACATTATTTCTTAAGGAAGTAAATTCGTTCGGTAATGGCACTTGAGCAGCATTCTGGGATGAATTTTACTCGTTAGGCGGGGGTCCACTGTATGTATATATATAATGTCGTATCGAATATGTAAAACTTACGATTTTGGCTTAAATAGCAATGCTCTTCTTGCCGAATAAGCAAAGTGAAAATTTGTATTCGCAATAATTTCGCAAAAATAATTCAGAACCTAACCGAAAAAAATATATTTCATTGAGTTTGTTTATTAAATTATTGTAAACTTAGACAAGTTTTTTAAGGTTCTTTTGGTACAAAATTATTAATTTTTACATTAACATAAATGATAAATATATATCTTTAAACGTATAAGAGAACATTTTAGAAAGAACTTAATTTTAAATGAGTTCTTGCTAATTGACCAGTTTTACCTATTCGGCACGACATATAGGTACTGTTACATAGTGCATCCTGGGGGAGGGGTGGGACACCATAAGTATTGAAGCAGACATTCTAGGTATGCTATAGTTGAGACCTAGGTTTCTATGTATGGTAAACCATAGCTATGACAAGGCATTGTGGAGGAGGTATACCACCGCTAGGATCTAGCGGGTCGGGAAACATCGCTAGGATCTAGCGCATTGGGAAACGCCGCTAGGATCTAGCGGGTTGGGAAACGCCGCTAGGATCTAGCGCGCTGGGAAACACTAGGATCTAGCAGGCTGGGAAACACCGCTAGGATCTAGCGGGCTGGGAAACACCGCTAGGATCTAGCGGGCTGGTAAACGCCGCTAGGATCTAGCGGGTTGGCAAACACCGCTCCACAGTCCCACCCATTATTTAATTTTGTAATAAGTTCGGAGAGACTTTTCATGGAATGTCTTCTGGAGATTAGTAAGTAGTCTCCAACTTTTCTGAGAATTAAGCAAATAGCCGAAATGTTTTATTCATAGAAGATTTATCTGCTGAGGAGCATTGATATGCCCTGGGAGATGAAGCCAAGTGTGTGAAGACTGCGATGTTTTGCCCTTCCTCACTGGTTGAGAGAAACCTGTTTTATCTAGGACCTGTTCAGTTTCTGTCTCTTACATGTTCAGGCTCTTTCTAGCATCTGTTCAGCCTCTAGGACATTTGTCTAGATCCTGTTTAGCTTCCTTTTGGTATATTTTTCACCTCTGTTTAGTACTTGTTTAGCTTCTGTCTAAGACCTGATTACTTTTTGTCTAGAACCTTATTAATCTCGGTCTAGGACCAGTTACCTGTGCCTTGAACCTGTTTAACCTGTCTAAAACCTGATGAGCCTCTGTCTAATATCTATTTACCTTTGTTGAGGACCTGTCTACGCTCTATTTGAGCGTAGACGATTTTATGTCTAGAGCCCATGTTTAGGCATGATTAGAGCCTTTTAGAAGCTCTGTTTAGGCGACGTTTAGGTCCTGTTAAAGCTGTTTAAAACCTGTTTAGTCTTTGTTAAGGATGAGATTAAGCCATGTTAGGCTCTGTTTAAGCACTTCCATCTCTGTTCAAGTTCTGTTTAAATCTCTTTTATTCTATTTAGGTTTTATTTAAGCAGTGATTATTTTGTATTGCCTTGTTTAGGTCTTTGGGTCCTGTTTAACCTCTGTTTAGGCCCCTGTTTGGCCTCTGTTGATGCTCAGTTTAAGTCCTTGCGCCCCATGGCTGAAAATCAGCCATGAATTACATAGCAGATACATCATAAATAATAGTAATACAAAGCCTGATGGTTTGAGGGAATGTACATCTGGTGAGATCCTTGTTAATTATTGCTGAGGAAGAGCTGGTTGGTCTGACTGGCACCTCAGTGATTCCTGGCTGAGTGCCCAGCTGAATCTCTGATTGGCATACCCACGTTAGGAGCCATCTACTCACTGATTATCTCACCCCATCCATTCTCTCACCCATCCATTCTCTCACCCCCACCCATTCTTTCACCCACCCACTTCCACGATCACTTATCTGTATATACACAAAGGTATAGGAAAACACATTTGTCTGTAGCATTGTATATGAATATAAGAAACTACCCAGTAGCGGCAGTGAAGCCAATTACACGAGTGAGAGGGTGACCTGCCTCACATGGGCCATGGATAAAGACACATGCAGAATAATGCGATTCTTTATTGACGACGTTTCGCCCATATGGTGGGCTTTATCAGGTCACAAATAGATCTGCGACTTGAGAAAGGGTGGAGTTATACTGCTTTCATGTCATTATCCATGGTGTCTGTATTTGCAGAATTCTTTCTAGTATGGATCAAAAGACCTACTACCGTGTTCGTCCCCTTTTATGTTTTTAAGCCTCCATGGAGTAGTTTACGGTCTCACTAGCCTCCTCCATGGAGTAGTTTACGGTCTCACTAGCCTCCTCCATGGAGTAGTTTACGGTCTCGTCTAGCCTCCTCCATGGAGTAGTTTACGCTCTCACTAGCCTCCTCCATGGAGTAGTTTACGGTCTCACTAGCCTCCTCCATGGAGTAGTTTACGCTCTCACTAGCCTCCTCCATGGAGTAGTTTACGCTCTCACTAGCCTCTTCCATGAAGTAACTCAGACTCTCACCTCAGAATATTCTCAAGGCCTACATCCACCTCCCTTATTCACTTTGCTGCACTTGGCTCTGCTTTTCTAGTTCCTCAGATGTGTTGGTAAATTCACGAAGCGATCAAGTATATTGGTTCACTTACTTCTTCATGGTGATATTTCTCATTCTTTCTCGCTTTCTCTCATTCTCCTTTTCTCATTCTCTCATTCTCTGTCATTCTAGTTATCTCTCTCTCTAAATAAATATGTATATATATATATATATATATATATATATATATATATATATATATATATATATATATATATATATATATAATACAAAAATATTCAGCCTATGACATTAGGCTGAAATGTTGACTTTTAATAGGATTGGCTGACAATGAGTCAATTAAAAATAACATTATGATTGATTAGTATCTGAAGTGATTGACAATCCTCCATACAGATTTATTTTTCATAGTTGATTATAATTGTGACTGGCTGATATTACGCCAATGGCAACTCCCAGAAGATATTAAGGCCAGTGCCGCTATTTGGATTTTGCACAGCGCCTGATTACCGTCATTTGTACCCGGTCACTCTAAACTGGTCCTCGTGGAGACAATAAAAAGCAGCAATTGAAAATGAGTAGTGCGTATTTCGACCTCACTTTGAGGCCCTCTTCGGCAGATTAAAAAAAAAATGTGGGTTTATTCGTTTGGGGAAAAAATCGAGCACTGTTCTTCGTCACAAAATGATACGTTCATGAGGTATGTTTGATGATGATAAAGGGATCTTGATCAAAGGAATTAGGGTTTCTCTCCCATTCCTCGGAAACTATAACTCCCTTAATAGTGGAACCGCAATTTACTTACAAAAGCGATACCTTATCTAAGGCAGGACCTCAACACGTCAGGTACAGGAACAAGAAAAATCTTTACAACAGGTAAAGTTGTGGCTTTATTTTCCGGCCTTCTCTATTTTTCTTTCCCCCAGTTGTGACTTGACAATGGTTCAGGTCTGACCGAAACGTCGTTACAAGGTTCCTCTCCCAACTTATGGTTTAGATGAATATCTCATCCAGTTCCACTCACCTTTAAGAAATGTGGCATTTAATACAAAATATGGAAACGTTTCGCCTCGATTGGTTTCATCAGTGATAGATAAAAGTGTTATTATTAAGACATACGCTATAAATAGGCCTTCATTGAGACAATTTTCGCTCTGTGTAAAGCTTTATCAAGTTATAACTTTATTAAGTTATAACTTGATTAAGCTATAACTTGATTAAGCTATAACTTGATTAAGCTATAACTTGATTAAGCTATAACTTGATTAAGCTATAACTTGATTAAGCTATAACTTGATTAAGCTATAACTTGATTAAGTTATAACTTGATTAAGTTATAACTTATGAACTGATAAGGCTTTGTCAAGTTATAACTTGATAAAAGCTCTACACAGAGAGAAACATTGTCCAGATAAAAGCGTGTTGATCAATGTTGACACATACTGGGTGACCTCAGTACTTCTGGACTGCCTTAATTAATATTAATTGTCTGTTAATTACCCGTCAACACAGACCATATACAGCTGTAACTCTTGTTTACCTTCCCTTCTGAAATTGGTCTTTGATTGGAAAGGAGAGGTATCCCTCGGGGTATTTCTCACAGGGATGTATACCACGGGGGTATTTATCACATAATTGTATTCCTCGATTCCTCGGGATTATTTCTCACATGGATTTATTCCTCGGGAATATTTCTTACAGGGATTTATTCCTCAGGGATATTTCTCACAGGGTTGTATCCCTTGGGGTATTTCTCACAGGGTTGTATCCCTCGGGGTATTTCCCACAGGGGTATTTCTCACATAATTGTATTCCTCGGGATTAGTTCTCAAAGCGATGTATTCCTCAGGGATATTTCTCACAGGGAAGTATTCCTCAATATGTTGACAGTAGGATATTTGGATCAATAATCTATATTCACTATTTTCCTGATTTTTTTTTCATTACTTTTATCTACTGTGTTTATCAAGCTTATATTTTCCTGTTATGTGTAGGGACAATCATCACAGTTTTCCTGGACAAAAGGAGAAACGCTTCATATGGTCTGAAGTTACTATGTGCCTTAAAGGTGGGGGTCTGGGACCGGGTCGCGGGGGCGCTGACCCCTCGGAACACCATGCAGATGCGTACTGCCTCACCTTCATAACTCAGGCTTCTCAGAGCATCTTCGCCCCCCCTTAACCACCAGCAGCAAGGGGTGTTCCTCCCCTCACTACCTCTTCCACCTGGTGGGTGCCTCCCTCACTTCCCCTCTAAAATATTCGTGAGATAGAGACGAGTTTTGGGCTGATAATGAGCGTGATGGACGGAGTTCAATCACCAGTCGTCCCTAGGATACATTAAACACCAGCAAGAATCGTCTTGTTTAAAACTTGAGCCGAGTTAAGTGGGCCGTTAATTGGGGAAAAACGAGTTGAAACGTCTCTTGGCAAGTTATAATTATCCTGGAAATATTATAAATGCGCGAAAGTTTCCAAGAACATTTCTGGTGAAGGGTTTCATAAGGATTTTTTTATATATATCTTGGGAAGGGAGGTTAATGGAGGAGAAAGAGTTATGAATTTTTGGATTTCGTTTGTTTTTTTAAACTCTTGGCTTGAAGGATAAGACCCGTATGCAACACCTCGGCTTCTTTGTGTGGAGACATTTCGCTAATCAATGGGTTTTTTCGGTTCAGTACAGAGATAATATACGATAACAGAAGTAAAGATAATCAGTCCCTAAGCCTTGATAGAGGGGATCAGACCCTCAGCCTTGATAGAAGAGATCAGACCCTCAGCCTTGATAGAAGAGATCAGTACCTCAGCCTTAATAGAGGGAATCAGTCCCTCAGCCTTAATAGAGGAGATCATTCCCTCAGCCTTAATAGAGGAGATCAATCTCTCAGCCTTGATAGAGGGGATCAGTCCCTCACCCTTGATAAAGGGGATTAGACCCTCAGCCTTGATAAATGGGGGTCCAGTCCCTCACTTTTAACAGGGGGGTTCAGTCCCTTACCCATGCTAAAGGGGTGAGCAGTCCCTCAGCCCTAGTGTGAAGCATTGGGAGGAGTGTTGTAACAATACGACACATCTACACTATGGAATCCAGGTACAGAGGATATCTTGGATATCTTCTACAACTCAGCTGCTAACCTCTAGTCCGACTCTTAAACATGACCAACCTCCACTAGTGGCTCCCGCCCAACTGTGGCCATGTCTCCAACTGCTGCGCCTCTCCTCTGACTCCAGTATGCGAGTGACCGTCTTGCCTCCGCTTCATAATGACTCAGGGAGTAAACCCCCTCTATCAAGACTGAAGGAGTGAACCCCCCTCCAAGACTCTCACCCCCCCACAAGGACTGTCTCACCCCCCACAAGGACTGTCTCACCCCCCCGACAAAGACTGTTTCACCCCCCACAAGGACTGTTTCACCCCCCACAAGGACTGTCTCACCCCTCACAGAGACTGTCTCACCCCACAGAGACTGTCTCACCCCTCACAGAGACTGTCTCACCCCCACAGAGACTGTCTCACCCCCACAGAGACTGTCTCACCCCCACAGAGACTGTCTCACCCCCACAGAGACTGTCTCACCCCCACAGAGACTGTCTCACCCCCACAGAGACTGTCTCACCCCCACAGAGACTGTCTCACCCCCACAGAGACTGTCTCACCCCCACAGAGACTGTCTCACCCCCACAGAGACTGTCTCACCCCCACAGAGACTGTCTTCCTCCCCACAGAGACTGTCTCACCCCCAGAGACTGTCTCACCCCCACAGAGACTGTCTCACCCCCAGAGACTGTCTCACCCCACAGAGACTGTCTCACCCCCAGAGACTGGCTCACCCCCACAGAGACTGTCTTACTCCCCACAGACGGTCTCACCCCCCACAGATCATATTGGGTAATATTTACGATATCTTCCCTGACGCTCCTCTTACCTGCCGTTATATCCTCCTAATTAGCGTATGACATTAGTTATATCTGGGTGATTAGTCACATAATATTAGATCATTTAATTAATGGAAGCATCCGCGAACTGTCTTAGTCTGGCTTCAAACTCCCGTTTTCTATTGTTTAAATTCCTGTTTTCTGTTTACCGTTTTCTATTTAAATTCCTTTTTTTTTTAATTCCTGCTTTTTAAATTCTTGTTTTCTATTGTTGAAATTTCTATTGTTGAGATTTGTTTTCTGTTTAACTTCCTGCTTTCTATTTAAATTCTTTTTTTTCTTTTGGTTTGTTTTTATTCTCATACTCTATTTATTGTATTTAAATTCCGAAATTCTATTTTTAAATTTTCATTTTCTATCGTCTTCAAATTTCCGTTTTCGTCGGGTTTAAATTCCCATTTTTTCGCGTTGTGGTTTCCCGTTTTCTAATGAGTAAAATTACAGTTTTCTGTTGGTTTTTTGTTCTTTTGGGTTTAATTTCTTTACTTTTTTCCCCTGAAAAGTAGGGGAAAATGGTGGAATGGTGGGGTAAAGGAGAGGAGAAGGTGGGGGGAGAGAGACAAGAGGTGGGGGAGAGACAGGTGGGGAAGCAGGGAGACAGAAGGAGGCAGTGGGGAAGAAAGAGGGGAGGGGGGAAAAAAGGGGAAAAACTGTCGCCACAAGACTCACTGTACTTAATTTTTTACTGTCCGTCCCGCGGGGAGGAGCGCGTCCTGTGTTTGCTGTGGCTGTCCGTGTCCGTGTGTTCACTCCCGGGAACCTAACAATTACAAACACGAACATGTACGGACCCTTGTTCTTGATGAACTGTTCTTCCACTTCCATTCTGAATTTTTTAACAACTTAAAACACTGAAAAATAGAAGTGTCAAAGGTTGTTTACTGATACTCCAGTGGTTGTTTACTGATACTCCAGTGGTTTACTGATACTCCAGAGGTTATTTACTGATACTCCAAAGGTTGTTTACTGATACTCCAGTGGTTGTTTACTGATACTCCAGTGGTTGTTTACTGATACTCCAGAGGTTATTTACTGATACTCCAGAGGTTGTTTACTGATACTCCAGTGGTTGTTTACTGATACTCCAGAGGTTGTTTACTGATACTCCAGAGGTTGTTTGCTGATACTCCAGAGGTTGTTTACTGATACTCCAGAGGTTGTTTACTGATACTCCAGAGGTTGTTTACTGATACTCCAGAGGTTGTTTACTGATACTCCAGTGGTTGTTTACTGATACTCCAGTGGTTTACTGATACTCCAGAGGTTATTTACTGATACTCCAAAGGTTGTTTACTGATACTCCAGTGGTTGTTTACTGATACTCCAGTGGTTGTTTACTGATACTCCAGTGGTTGTTTACTGATACTCCAGAGGTTATTTACTGATACTCCAGAGGTTGTTTACTGATACTCCAGTGGTTGTTTACTGATACTCCAGAGGTTATTTACTGATACTCCAGAGGTTGTTTACTGATACTCCAGAGGTTGTTTACTGATACTCCAGTGGTTGTTTACTGATACTCCAGAGGTTTACTGATACTCCAGAGGTTGTTTACTGATACTCCAGAGGTTGTTTACTGATACTCCAGAGGTTGTTTACTGATACTCCAGAGGTTGTTTACTGATACTCCAGAGGTTGTTTACTGATACTCCAGAGGTTGTTTACTGATACTCCAGAGGTTTACTGATACTCCAGAGGTTGTTTACTGATACTCCAGAGGTTGTTTACTGATACTCCAGAGGTTGTTTACTGATACTCCAGAGGTTGTTTACTGATACTCCAGAGGTTGTTTGCTGATACTCCAGAGGTTGTTTACTGATACTCCAGAGGTTGTTTACTGATACTCCAGAGGTTATTTACTGATACTCCAGAGGTTGTTTACTGATACTCCAGAGGTTGTTTACTGATACTCCAGAGGTTGTTTACTGATACTCCAGTGATTGTTTACTGATACTCCAGAGGTTATTTACTGATACTCCAGAGGTTGTTTACTGATACTCCAGAGGTTGTTTACTGATACTCCAGAGGTTGTTTACTGATACTCCAGAGGTTATTTACTGATACTCCAGAGGTTATTTACTGATACTCCAGAGGTTGTTTACTGATACTCCAGTGGTTGTTTACTGATACTCCAGAGGTTGTTTACTGATACTCCAGAGGTTGTTTACTGATACTCCAGAGGTTGTTTACTGATACTCCAGTGGTTGTTTACTGATACTCCAGAGGTTTACTGATACTCCAGAGGTTGTTTACTGATACTCCAGAGGTTGTTTACTGATACTCCAGAGGTTGTTTACTGATACTCCAGAGGTTGTTTACTGATACTCCAGAGGTTGTTTACTGATACTCAGAGGTTGTTTACTGATACTCCAGAGGTTTACTGATACTCCAGAGGTTGTTTACTGATACTCCAGAGGTTGTTTACTGATACTCCAGAGGTTGTTTACTGATACTCCAGAGGTTGTTTACTGATACTCCAGAGGTTGTTTGCTGATACTCCAGAGGTTGTTTACTGATACTCCAGAGGTTGTTTACTGATACTCCAGAGGTTGTTTACTGATACTCCAGAGGTTGTTTACTGATACTCCAGAGGTTGTTTACTGATACTCCAGAGGTTGTTTACTGATACTCCAGTGATTGTTTACTGATACTCCAGAGGTTATTTACTGATACTCCAGAGGTTGTTTACTGATACTCCAGAGGTTGTTTACTGATACTCCAGAGGTTGTTTACTGATACTCCAGAGGTTGTTTACTGATACTCCAGTGGTTGTTTACTGATACTCCAGAGGTTTTACTGATACTCCAGAGGTTGTTTACTGATACTCCAGAGGTTGTTTACTGATACTCCAGAGGTTGTTTACTGATACTCCAGTGATTGTTTACTGATACTCCAGAGGTTGTTTACTGATACTCCAGAGGTTGTTTACTGATACTCCAGAGGTTGTTTACTGATACTCCAGAGGTTGTTTACTGATACTCCAGAGGTTGTTTACTGATACTCCAGAGGTTGTTTACTGATACTCCAGAGGTTGTTTACTGATACTCCAGAGGTTGTTTACTGATACTCCAGAGGTTTACTGATACTCCAGAGGTTATTTACTGATAAGCCCCTAATGCTCAAAACCTCTTGTATCCCCTCCCTCCAACCCCCACCCCAGACTTATACACCCTCCTAGTCTTCCTGTTTCTTCCAAGTGGTATTCTGGGCAGTTTGTTACTTATTTATCCATGACGACACATTTTAGGGTGTATAGGTTGACAGGTGGTTTAGCGCTTCTTTTGGTTATAATAATAATAATAGGTTGAAAGGAGGTAAAATGACATAAGCCTTTAGTTCAATGATCACTGATGATTGGAACAGTCTTCCTAGTAGGGTCATTGAAGCTAAAGGTAGCTTCAAATATAGATTAGATAAATGAGTGAGAGGGCTGTGGTTTGAGTGAGACTTGTACTTGAGTTAATAGTGTTATCAAAACTCATTCCTTGGGTAATATTGATAATGGGTAGGGCGAATATTTTTTTAGTGGGTTTGGGTTTGACAAGTACTTGCCTAGTATGGGCCAGTAGGCCTGCTGCAGTGCTCCTCCTTTCTTATGTCTCCCTCACATTCGTTTCTCCAGAGATTTCGTATTTGCAGTCACACAGCACAGAATGTATACGTTTTCATTTCCCATTGGCTGGAATTTATGAGGTCTGTGTTGTTAACTGATCCAATTGTTCCTGGATTTGTAAAAGAAATGTGGGCAGTGGTAATTGGTGTATTGATTTTTTTGTATGTTGCTTTGCAATTGATTTCTTCCGCTGCATCAGCAGTCACATCAGAGTTTCCTTTTGGACTCTGATACTTTCTGCACCATTCTCTTCTTGTGTTAATTTGGTCATTGACCTCACGCAAAGTATTCAGGCTGATAGATTTTAACACATTGTATGAGCCCCCATCTTCTGTGATTCAATATACCATGGAAACGTAGTGTAAATATACAGAATAGGTCGCAGAACACCGTCGATGTTTACAATTTTACTAAAAAAATATTTAGAAATGGACAATATCTTCACATACCTCGTCAACACAGGGCTTTTGCAGACTCTCTCTCGTTTCTCGACTCAGACCATTGACCACAGACAGTGTCTAGTCAGTGGTCCAAGTCGGACCGAAACGTCGTCATAACCTTATTTCTCCTATATGAGGGTTCTTTGCGTATTATTCAAGTCACGCTAGATCCTAGCGGTGTTTCCCAGCCTGCTAGATCCTAGCGGTGTTTCCCAGCCTGCTAGATCCTAGCGGTGTTTCCCAGCCATGCTAGATCCTAGCGGTGTTTCCCAGCCTGCTAGATCCTAGTGTTTCATGACCATCGAGTAACAATGTGGCATTTGTGACTAGTTAGGCATTTAAGGTGCACAAGCAGTTAGTCATTGAATCAAGAAACCTTCACCAGCATTCAGTATCTTCCATTAAGGATGACAAGTGGCATCACACATTTAAAAACACTACCACCATATGATAGTTATAATTTGATATTGAATGATTCTCTGTCGTCTCACTTATTCAACTATACTTAAGAGAAGCTAAATACCTTGGCTGGAATAATTTATAACTAACCCACAATACCCTGGCTGGAATAATTTATAACTAACTCACAATTCCCTGGCTGGAATAATTAATAACTAACCCACAATACCCTGGCTGGAATAATTAATAACTAACCCACAATACCCTGGCTGGAATAATTTATAACCCACAATACCCTGGCTGGAATAATTTATAACCCACAATACCCTGGCTGGAATAATTTATAACTAACTCACAATTCCCTGGCTGGAATAATTAATAACTAACCCACAATACCATGCCTGGAATAATTATTAACTAACCCACAATACCCTGGCTGAATAATTAATAACTAACCCACAATACCCTGGCTGGAATAATTAATAACTAACCCACAATACCCTGGCTGGAATAATTTATAACCCACAATACCCTGGCTGGAACAATTCACAACTAACCCACAATACCCTGGCTCTAACAATTCACAACCTACAATACACTAGCTGGGACAATTCACAACTAACCCACAATACTCTAGTTGGAACAATTCACAACTAACCCACAATACTCTAGCTGGAACAATTCACAACTAACCCACAATACTCTAGCTGAACATCACAACTAACCCACAATACTCTAGCTGGAACAATTCACAACTAACCCACAATACTCTAGCTGGAACAATTCACAACTAACCCACAATACTCTAGCTGGAACAATTCACAACTAACCCACAATACTCTAGCTGGAACAATTCACAACTAACCCACAATAACCTACCTGGAACAATTCACAACTAACCCACAATACCCTGTCTTTAAGAATTCATTTATTGAAAAAGAAACGTTAGACAGTCTCGGTCCATTCTGGTCCAATATCTATCGTGGTTTGATAACAGTTAACAGCGGAACGAAAGTTCCGTAACGTTTCCTTCACATGAAGCGAATGCATTGTGCAAACTACACTCAAGTTTGTGCATTTTTTCCCTTAGATTGACCACAAAAAATATTTTCCACACAATTCACTTCCAACATTGTACACGATTTTTTTGTTTTTGTTTTTTCAAAACTGGTCTGAATTGGTAAGAATTTTGACAGGTGTAAGTAGCGTTAAAACACACACACATAGGTGTGTACTCGCCTATTTGTACTCGCCTATTTGTGGTTGCAGGGGTCGATTCATAGCTCCTGGCCCCGCTTCTTCACTGGTCGCTACTAGGTCCTCTCTCTCCCTGCTCCATGAGCTTTATCATACCTCGTCTTAAAACTATGTATGGTTCCTGCCTCCACTACGTCACTTTCTAGGCTGTTCAACTTCCTGACAACTCTATGACTGAGTTGTCAGGAAGTGGAATAGCCTAGAAAGTGACGTAGTGGAGGCAGGAACCATACATAGTTTTAAGACGAGGTTTGATAAAGCTCATGGAGCAGGGAGAGGACCTAGTAGCAATCAGTGAAGAGGCGGAGCCAGGAGCTATGAATCGACCCCTGCAACCACAAATAGGTGAGTACACACACACTCTCACACTGGCAATTAAAGATACGTATTTAGGGAATGCAAGTAGAAGTTGGAAGATTTTCCTGCCATCTTGCAACGGGAAACATAAAAAACAACACACATGGACAAAAACAGTAAAAACGGCAAAAGCAAGAATAACAAGAACGTGAACAAAAAGAACACGAACTAATAGCATCAAAAAATGCAAAAAAAAAAAAAAAAAAATCAACACCGAGAACACCAACCTCAGCAACAACAAAAATGCAACAAAGACACAAACAAACACAAGAACAATAACAATAATAAAAGTAATAGCATCAGCAACAACAAATTCCAGCCATCAACTTTAAATCAACCCAAAACTCCACTGAGGAATCCATGTATCAAATTCAAATCTATTCCAAGGTCTAATCTATCCCAAGTTCTAAATTCAGTCTGAGGGAAGGGAAGGAGGAGTCCAGTTCCTTGGATGAAGAGCCCTATTCTCTCTCTCTCTCTCTCTCTCTCTCTCTCTCTCTCTCTCTCTCTCTCTCTCTCTTCTCTCTCTCTCTCTCTCTCTCTCTCTCTCCCTCTTTCTCCTTTCTTTTTCTCTATTTTTATCTTTTCATCTTTCTTTTTTTCTCTCTTATCTTCCTTTTTTCCCTTCTTTTTCGTTTTCTCTTCTCATTATCTTCCTTTTTCTCATTATCTTCCTTTTTCTCATTCTCTTCCTTTTTCTCATTCTTTTCCTTTTTCTCATTCTTTCTTTTTCTCATTTTCTTCCTTTTTCTCATTCTCTTTTTTTCTCATTCTCTTCCTTTTTCTCTTTCTCTTTCTTTTTCTCATTCTTTTCCTTTTTCTCTTTCTCTTCCTTTTTCTCTTTCTCTTCCTTTTTCTCATTCTCTTCCTTTTTCTCTTTCTCTTCCTTTTTCTCTTTCTCTTCCTTTTTCTCTTTCTCTTCCTTTTTCTCTTTCTCTTCCTTTTTCTCTTTCTCTTCCTTTTTCTCTTTCTCTTCTTTTTCTCTTTCTCTTCCTTTTTCTCCTTTTCTCTTCTCTTTTTCTCTTTCTCTTCCTTTTTCTTCTCTTCTCTTCTTTTTTTCTCTTTCTCTTCCTTTTTCTCTTTCTCTTCCTTTTTCTCTTTCTCTTCCTTTTTCTCTTTCTCTTCCTTTTTCTCTTTCTCTTCCTTTTTCTCTTTCTCTTCCTTTTTCTCTTTCTCTTCCTTTTTCTCTTTCTCTTCCTTTTTCTCTTTCTCTTCCTTTTTCTCTTTCTCTTCCTTTTTCTCTTTCTCTTCCTTTTTCTCTTTCTCTTTTTCTTTTTTTCTTTTCTTTTTTCTTCCTTTTCTCTCTTTCTCTTCCTTTTTCTCTTTCTCTTCCTTTTTCTCTTTCTCTTCCTTTTTCTCTTTCTCTTCCTTTTTCTCTTTCTCTTTCTTTTTCTCATTCTTTTCCTTTTTCTCTTTCTCTTCATTTTTCTCTTTCTCTTCCTTTTTCTCTTTCTTTTCCTTTTTCTTTTCTCTCTCTCTCTCTCTCTGTCAGACCGCCGTAGCCAGAAAGTTTAGAGAGTAAGACGAGTCTGGGTTGCGGGGGGGGGATGGGGGGTAGTCATAAATAAGTCCATCACAGCGGTGGTGGTGGGGGTGGTGGGGTGGGGGTGGTGTACGCATTTTATCTCCATATCCGAGACCTCGACTTTGTTAGATTAAACCTCACAACTTTTAAAAGCTTTCAGTTACACGGTAAGTGACCGTAATAATATGAGAATGATTCCTCCTGGGGGACTGGCAGTTCTAGGGGAAGGGGAAAGGGGGGTTTAAATGGTAGTCTTTGTGTGGAGGTCCCCACTCTCTGTCTCTCTCTGTCTCTATCTCTCTCTGTCTCTATCTCTGTCTCTATCTCTGTCTCTATCTCTCTCTCTGTCTCTCTCTGTCTCTGTCTCTCTCTCACACACACACACACACACAGGAGGGGGGGGCAGGCTGGCAGGCACCTTTTTTAAACTTCGTGATTTCAATTATGTACACAAAACATCGGTACGACTCTCCGGGACGCGAGATGCAATACGAACGTGGCTACGAACATTTCATTCTCATAAAAGAAAACTATACCGATACAGTCAATATTCTTACGTGAGTTGTGGACGTTTAATCAATTTCAATCTTTCAAGAATCGGCTCTACATTCATTTTGTGAACATGGGATATTACTGGCCACGGTCGTGTCCACGAAGTGGCCACCGGTATCCTGGTAGGTATTTCAAAGCTGCTTACGATATCCGGTTCAAGTTCACTTGAAGCGTCTAGTATTAGTGATTGTTATGGGGCTATAGGACCCAACATGTATTGATATGATTAAGTAACATGAATACCTAATTACATCAATACATGTTGGGTCCTATAGCCCCATAACAGTGATGTCTAGAATTGCAGGTGAAAGCAGGACTGGGATATAAAAGGGGCCAGCTGGCCAGGGCGCTGGTCGGTAAGAATCACCAAAAAAATATAGCCAGAAATAAAAACTTAAAATTCACTAGACAAAAATCAGTGGGCAGCAAATGTTGTTCTAAGCATGAAAATATGGTTAAAAAATATCTAGAAAATATTTTTATTACTCCTAACAGAAAATTAGCTTTATCTGCCGCCACTATAAAAATACTGAACCAGATATTTTGAAGAGTATCAGTACCGGTCTGCAAGGCAGGTTATAAGCGTGTCTTAGTGACCAAATTTCTTGGTCCATTACGGAGTTCTAACATTTGTAAGGAGAAACTCTCATCTTCTCTGTTCCCTCCCCACACACCCTTACCTGACTCTTATACTTGTCTCATCACAGCCAAGTGTAACACAGGTCTAGTGTGAGAACTGCATGTAACACCACTGCAGCTGCCCTACTGTGTATTCAGTAACCTGTACACTTCAGCTCGCAACTAGGTGAAACAACCTGCACCACTAATGAATGCGATATATATATATATATATATATATATATATATATATATATATATATATATATATATATATATATATATATATATATATATATATGTGTGTGTGTGTGTGTGTGTGTGTGCCGAACTTGCCGAATAGGCCGGAAATTTAAAAAAAAAAAGAACTTTCCCCAAGAAATCAGAAAATTAGATCATTGTTTTTCATTGACAGTGATATAAAGATTTTTATATTTGGACCAAAACTAACTTAGAAACCTTATCTAATCTCCCTTAAAGTAACGTTTTTTTTAGGTAAATTCTGCTATATATATCATAAATTAATTAATTCGTTTTACTCAGATCGATTTCCGCTGATTTATGGCAAAAACAAATTGGTGGCCCGGTGGCTAGAGCTCTCGCTTTACACACGGAGGGCCCGGGTTCGATTCCCGGTGGGTGGAAACATTTCGACGGGTTTCCTTACACCTGTTGTCATGTTCACCTAGCAGCAAATATATACCTGGGTTGTTAGTCGACTGGTGTGGGTCGCATCCTGGGGGACAAGATTAAGGACCCCAATGGAAATAAGACAGACAGTCCTCGATGACGCACTGACTTTCTTGGGTTATCCTGGGTGGCTAACCCTCCGGGGTTAAAAATCCGAAGAAATCTTATCTTATCTTATCTCTCTCTCCCTCTCCTCTTTTTTTTATACATGTTACGAACCTCAGCTCATTTGATAGCCTTTCTATTGCTATGAGACGTATAAATAGGGAAGAGGATGAAATTGGAGCCATCTGTGGGCCATCGATTTCATTTGGTCAAGTGACTTATTTTACCGATGTCATTATGTTGTACGAGCATATTCCAGACTTGTAGTTCTAGGAATGAATGATCCCAAATGAATTGATGTTGTTGAGAAGTGTATAGCCAGAGTGCAGTTGCTGTTTGCTGCCCGTCTAGTACAGAAGCTGTGTTCTCGCTGTTTGCGATATGAAGCCGAGTGTGTACCTTGACAACATTGGCCTTGTACATAATAGTAAGGTAACGCACAACCACCACCACATCCCTCTGGTTTCTCTCTCTCTTTCTCACACATGCTATATCATTCCCTCTCATTATTTCTTTATAAATACATATTTATCATAGCCGAGAAGGGACATGGAGTGTAGGTAGTGCCTCACTCTTCACGTATGCAGAGTCAAATACACAGTACATGAAGCACCCAACCAGACTCCACATGTATGGGCAGCCAGCCGCAGGTAACCCTGGATTCCCATACTAGGCTGCGGGAGTCTGGCTGAGTGTTCCCTGCCTATGTGGAGAGTGAGGCGTCTGGGTTCGAGTCCTCTGTTGTCTTTGATAAAATGTTTGTCAAGAATTTACGCTCGTTGCTGATTATTAAAGTATTTGTTAAGAATATGTATCATTAAATAGTATTAGAAACAGCTCGCTGCATTGACAAAAACTTAGAACTGACTCTCAGCTGATCTGTGAAGCGTAGCCGAGAGAATTATTGCTCAATCGGTCCAAATGGATTTCATTCCTTATCTATGGTGCACTGGAACTGAAAGCTTCTGCTAGACCTTACCAACAACAATTAACTGGATTAATTTCCCTTCTCTGACACCACTGCAACTTCTGGAGGTGCGCAACAGCAATCACAAACAATGGTCAATTTTTTGCAACCTGGGACTAAGTGTAGACAATAAGCCTACTGGACTTCTCATATTTTCCCCTTGGAGCGAATCTGTTGTTGATCTAGTTTCCCTCAATGCCCATCAGAGGGCACTGCCTCAAGTTAGACATACACAGCCATCCCTTTCTCACTCCTAGACCTGCGGCCTTCCAGGCAACAAGCTCCCCTCCCGGACAGGTTTCGGCACACCTCACACTGCCTGCTGTGAACCCCATTATTCCAGTGTAAGTGAGAGTGGTGGGGATGAGTTTCAACACTGCCACTGTTAACACTGGCTGTCACTCCAGAGGCTGTGTGCTCCTTGTTCCAGAAAGAGCTGCTCTGCATGACAGACACCACATCATAGAGGAAATTGTCTCCTCCACTTTCAGAGAGAGATTCCAGATTTAAGAGATTCCAGCAACACTGGAACAACATTGACCAAAGAAAGTTCCAGACAGCTTCGGCAACCCTTACTGTCAGTTCATTCCTGTTACCAGTCAGAGCAGAGCTTCTGAAGTTCGCTAGAGACTAAATGAAGCGCAAAATAAACAACAACTATTACAAATCGTTTCTGGAACTCGACATTGTCTTCCTTGGTTGAAGTTTCGAATCACTGATTCGAATCCCGTGTCCAAGTGCGATGCTGACTTGTATCAGTATTTAAAACAAAAAACTGCATTTCTTAACAGCAGAGGGAATAGAGCACAGATTAAAAAATTATGCAAGAAGATTGGTCGAAGACAATAGATTTGATTTAATCCAGCTGGTCCCTACTCCATCATCCAGTACATGACGGAAACATGAGCAAGCAAAATTTATATAAGAGTTACATACTATACAAGTTATGAGGTTCACTAGTTGACGGTCCCGGCATACGCTGTGTTAGTAGCTAGAATGTAAACATTCACTGATAATTTTGATAGATATAGCCCTCACCCCTGCTGCCCTCTTCCTCACCCCTGCTGCCCTCTTCCTCACCCCTGCTGCCCTCTTCCTTACCTCTGCCACCCCTCTTTCATTTCAATCACTCCATTTACTACCTGTGGCACACTTGTTCACCCTTACTGAAACTTTTTACTCCTACATAGCACTCTACCACACCTTTACACATCACCCTACCACACCTTTACACAGCTCTCTACCACACCCTTACACAGCACCCTACCACACCCTTACACAGCACCCTACCACACCCTTACACAGCACCCTACCACACCCTTACACAGCACCCTACCACACCCTTACACATCACCCTACCACACCCTTACACAGCACCCTACCACACCCTTACACATAACCCTACCACACTCTTACTCCTGTCACTTTCTCACACAAACTGTCTCCTCTCTGACCCTTAAAGCTCCGCATAATAGTGGCTTTCTACTTTGTATGTATTCTTTATAGAAATAGATTACTTACTATCATCCATTCTCTTCTCTCTACAACCCCTCACTCATCCTTTATACATCCCGCTTCCCTCTTCCATCCCTTCCATTTTTTACTGATATCCCTCCAATCCCTCATCCCTATCATCCCTCCCCTACTACAGCCGTCCCCTCCCTCTCCCGTCCCCTCCCTCTCCCGTCCCCTCCCTCTCCCGTCCCCTCCCTCTCCCGTCCCATCCTTAACCCCTCCTCTTCCTCAGCCTAACCATCCCTCCCTATCCCAGCCGTCCCCTCCCTCTTCCCTATCGCCCCTCCCTCATCCCTATCGCCCCTCCCTCATCCCTATCGCCCCTCCCTCATCCCTATCATCTCTCCCTCATCCCTATCATCCCTCCTTATCCCTATCATCCCTCCCTTATCCCTATCATCCCTCCCTTATCCCTATATCATCCCTCCCTTATCCCTATATCATCCCTCCCTTATCCCTATATCATCCCTCCCTTATCCCTATATCATCCCTCCCTTATCCCTATATCATCCCTCCCTTATCCCTATATCATCCCTCCCTCATCCCTATCGCCCCTCCCTCATCCCTATCATCCCTCCCTCTCTCTCCTCCCCTCCCTCTCCCCTCCCGCTCCTCTCTCCTCCCTCCCTCTCCTCTCTCCTCCCCTCCCTCTCCCCACCTGCCACTAATAGCGGGCCGTGACACCAGGGTCACCAACAACTCCCAAGACTTGTTAATTCAACAACAGCAACACGGACACATAATATTTATTTCCACGGACCGACAATTGGGCCATGTTTTGTTGTTTGTCAGCGATATAGCCACATTACGTATGTATGGCGGGCGGCAGGGCGAGTGGCAGGGCGGGCGGCAGGGCGGGCGGCAGAGCGGGCTGCAGAGTGGGCGGCAGGGCGGGCAGCTGGGCGGGCAGCTGGGCGGGCAGCAGGAAGCACCTTAGTAATGGAGAGTAATCAGGTTTGATCTGACCATGGAAAGTTGATACAATGTTCACAGGTGAACATTGTTTCTGGGGTCTAGTTTGTTATTTTTTTCGCGTTCTTCGTCGTAGTTATTGATGCTGACGCATTACACACACATGTGCGACATCTGGGTATCTTTATTGTAGACGTTTCGCCCTCCAGTGGTTTTATTAATACAAATTCAATGGTCTAATTCAAGGACATAATTGGAAGATAGTAGTTATTGATGACAAAATTATTTACTCATTATCAGTAACCCTAGATGCAAAACAGTTAACTAACATTTAACGATGGTTTAATGTTTATAAAGATGGATCGGTCAGATGACTGAAAGCTCCAGCTGTGGGTCATTATATGACTAAGACCCTCGTCAGGAAACACTTGTTCTGTTTCCTGACGAATCTTGCCTAACCAAACCTAATTTTATTGGCTAAGTGATCCTAGAAAAGAATTCCCTGTACTTCATAACCTCACCTTCTCTACCTCATAACCACATCCTTCTCTAACTCATAACCCCAGCCCCTGTACTATGTAAACCCCAGTCCCTGTATTTCATAACCCCAGCCCCTGTACCTCGTTACCATAACCCTCCTGTACCTCATAACCCCAGTCCCAGTGTTTCATAACTCCTGCCCCTGTATTTCATAACCCCAGTCCCTGTATTTCACAAGCCCAGTCCCTGTATTTCATAACCCCAGTCCCTGTATTTCATAACCTCAGCCTCTGTAGCTCATAACCCTAGCCCCCCATTGCAAGCCAGAGTTGTTGTACTGGGACCTCAAAGCTCTCGATAGGTACAGGAGCTATAGCTCAACTTCCCCAAGAGACTTAGAACCATGATGTTCTGGTGAGGCATTTCAACACTAAAGATTCCCAGGTGTTGCACTTGTGCCTTATTCATCAATAAAGATTCCCAGGTGTTGCACATGTGCCTTATTCATCAATAAAGATTCCCAGGTGTTGCACATGTGCCTTATTCATCAATAAAGATTCCCATGTGTTGCACATGTCTTATTCATCAATAAAGATTCTCATGTGTTGCACATGTGCCTTATTCATCAATAAAGATTCTCAGGTGTTGCACATGTGCCTTATTCATCAATAAAGATTCCCATGTGTTGCACATGTGTCTTATTCATCAATAAAGATTCCCAGGTGTTGCACATGTGCCTTATTCATCAATATAGATTCCCATGTGTTGCACATGTGTCTTATTCATCATCTTGTGGGCACTGTACATCAATAATATATTGGGAGGGTTGAGATGCATCTCCAAAGAGGTCCAGGAGCTGGAGATCAACACCTTCAAGAAGCCCAGGAGTTTTAGTTCAACAAAAATCCAGAAATCTAGCACTTGAATCTTAATATCTTCTAAAGACCCAGGAGCTGTAGATCAGTGTATAACTTCTTCTGTAACTCAGAACACTGTAGACGCTACACTGCAACAGTAACTCTGCTGTTGTAACTACTAACACTGTAGATGGGAGACTACAACAATAGCTCTGTGGTTGTAACTACAAAAAGGTCATCAGATTAGTAATCTCTCACACTCTTCCACACGCACAAAAATAATTGTCAGACACAAAGAACAGGAAATTAAAATTGGTAAAGGCAGTAGGGAGTGAGAGGGAGAGATGGAGTGAGAGGGAGGGAGGGTTTAGGGAGTGGGAGTTACAGGGAGGGACAGGAGAAATTAAAATGGGGGGAAAAGAGTCGTGAGGGAGCGAGGAGTAGAGGAAGGGGAGAAAAGGAGATAGGGAGAAAGATGGGGGAGTGAAAGAAATGGGAGGGAGTAAGTGGGAGAGAAAGTAATGGGAAAGATAAAAAAGATGTGAAAAGTAGAGGGAGGGGAATGACGGAGATGGCAAGGAGAGAGAGAAGGGGAACGAGGGAAAAATGGGAAGAGGAGGAGTGGAGAGAGGGAGGAGGGATGGCAGAGGAAAGATACTGAGAGGGATGAAAGAGGGGGCAGTGACCCCCCTCACACCATGTATAACTCAAGCAGTACACGACATCGAGGGTGATATTAGATTACAATGTATAAAAAATAAGTTATGTTTTTGGTGTGATCTCAGTGGACTTGAAAACATAACACGGAATTAATTTTCCAGTACCGTGTATACCGAGAGAGAGAGAGAGAGAGAGAGAGAGAGAGAGAGAGAGAGGGAGAGAGCACTTAGACCGACAGTTTACAAGTAACAAAACTGAGAAGTCTGTAGACCAACAGAAAAAAAAGAAATGATTATCCTAAATTTTCCGATCATTCCCATGCATTAGGCAACCCTTAATGACAACGCCAGCCCAGCCAATCACAGCAGCTGAGAGGAAGATTAGCCAGTCGCTGTTATGTTTTACCACTAGGGGATTAGCCAGTTTGTCACGCAACGCAGCTCTTTGATTTGCCACACCTCCGCTTAGTCAGTGTTTTGGGTGACGGGGGAAAAATATATATATATTTTTTTTTTCATGTGATGGAGCTCCTTTAGTGTGCCAGAATGTGACTAATGAAGAGTGATGGCGCCAGTCATTATTTATATACTGATATTTTCATGCATGATGGTGTCATTATATTATTTAGTCTCTCTCTCTCTTTCTCTCTCTCTCTCTCTTTCTCTCTCTCTCTCTCTCATACACATACATTATAGACACTGGTGAATCTAAGCAGGAGTCCACTGGCAGGGCTGCACCTGCTCTTGTTGCCACCTCCCTAGACAAGAACTCTAACAGCCATGTTGAGGTAAACATAAGAATTAACACCCGGGTTTCTACATTATTAACTGAATTATTCGCCATCCTAACGGCACTAAAGATAACTTATGACACTGAGCCTGAGTTTGATTATTACCGATTCTTTGTCATCACTGGAAGCTGATGACAGAATCATTAGAGGAGTCAGGTATATTTACTAAAAAATCAGGGGAAAAGGAATTAATATACGAGTCTTGCAGATTCCTTCACACATTCAGTTGCTGCTTCGTGATAAAGTTGATAAATGAGCCAAATAAAGCACCTTAAAGGGGAAAAAAGAGTAGATTATTTACTTAGTTTAGCTGTGTCAAGCATGAGAAACAATATTTGGAGAGAAGTAAATAATGTATCTGTCATAGGAACACACAAGCCTGAGTAGATCTATAACTCACTGTGATAACATGAGCGTACATGAGTACATGTCCAGAACAACTTACACTGTGAACTTACTGACTGAAGCTGTAATAGCCAGGGTTAAGCTTGGTTACAAGTACTTCTGGCAGTTTGGCACACACACAGATGATGTTCACACTAAATACAAGGTATATGGTCAGCCTTATTGTCACTTTCATCAAATCTTGCTGTGTTTTTTCACTCGGGTCAGAAACGAGAGGAAGCTTATTTTAAGCAAAGATTTGTTTGCAAGAGATGTATCATAAACTGTAGACAAACATCCAGATGTACTCTTGAGGCCTATTTCCTAGGCCTTTTGTGTATCCATATCCTCTTGCGCTACCCTCCACAGGATGGATATGAGATGGTAGCCGCTTCGGCCACAAAATTCTCTCTCTGGCTCTCTTCTCTCTCCTCTATCCTCTCTCTCCTCTATCCTCTCTCTCTCCTCTCTTCTCTCTCTCCTCTCTTCTCTCTCTCTTCTCTCTCTCTTCTCTCTCTCTTCTCTCTCTCTCTCTCTTTCTCTCTCTCTCCTCTCCTCTCCTCTCTCCTCTCCTCTCTCCTCAATGGTCTGTAGTTTACAACATCAAGGATAAATATCTAGACAATACATTTTTTAAGTTTCTCGTAATAAAAATATTATAAGGCACATATCAGTGCATTATATCTACAACTCTGCTGTACTTTGAGTTGTATTCATGTGAGTACACTTTTTACGTCATATGTACGTTTATTGATGTACATTTTTGTTTCCTTATCGTCTGTTTATATTTTTTTTCTGTACACTTGCCTTGTCTCTCTTTGTCTATGTACATGATTTGTGCATCATCGTCTGTGTACTTTCCTCTATAAATCCTTCGGTATTGAAGAAATCACAGTAAAACACGTGACTCCAAATATGAAAAAAATACCACAGTGAAAATAGGAAATGAAACCTGAGAGCGCTTTCGTGTGCTCACATATACATCTTCAGAGGATATATGTGTAAGCACATGAAAGCGCTCAGGTTTTAATTCCTATTTTCACTGGTATTTTTTTTCATTCTTCTGTATATATATTTAACCGATTTTAAATATTTTTAATTCAGACATAAAAATCATGCATGTCCTGAATTAAGCTCTCCCTGGCAATAATTATATAGTTATTATATTAATGGGGGAAGAATTATGTGAGAGTTTATAGAAGACCTTGAGAATGGGAGGTACGATTGATTAGAAGGAATGGGTTGCTCCAGTTCCCCTGATTAAAGGCTCTTTCTCATCAACAAGAGAGAACATGGTAGTAACGAGGACTGTGGCAGGGGTTGGTGAACAGTGAGAACAAGGTAGTAACAAGGACCGTGGCAGGGGTTGGTGAACAGTGAGAACAAGGTAGTAACAAGGACCGTGGCAGGGGTTGAAGAACACTCTCCCACCCTCCTCGTTAGTACGTCCCTATGACACAAAACAATAAAATTGTGAATATCGCGGAGGAAAGAGAGCAGAGGGAGGGATGGGGAAAAATGACTCTGGGAATCTACTTACAGTCTCTGATAACTAATTTGTGTTATTTTGAGTCCGGCCGCAGAGTAACACCTCCCCCCTTCCTCCCCCAGGGAACGTTGAGGGGTAGAGCGTTTGTGTTCCAGCTGAGACTCTTACTGGAGCCAGAACTAATGTTTACACACACACACACACACACACACACACACACACAAACTACAAACAACAGGCCAAGTGTCTATCGACAAGTGTTTTTGACAACCGATAGCTAACACACACACGCACACACGGGACTAGGAGCTGAGACTTGACTCCTACAACCACATACAGGTGAGTACACACACACACACACACACAAACATGCACTCAAACGCACCATGCCATGGCAGGCCCTTCTCAAATCCAACATCTTCTCAGTAATCAACTTCATTCCTCACCTGACCCTTCACATCAATATGCTCCCTATATACGTATATACTCGCGTCCTGGCTAACCTTCTTGTATCTGTGTCTGTTCTGGTTTATCTGTCTTGATAAGTGCTTCAGAGAACCGATAAGTTGATAAACTAGATACATGTTCAACACTTGGGTATCTTTACTGAGGGAACGTTTCGCCCCACAGTGGCTTCATCAGTCCAATACAAAGAAGAATGGTGAAGATTCTGCAGGAGTTTGAGGTAATCAGTCCATCAAGATTGATGGACTGATTACATTGACTCCAGGCTGAGGGACTGATTGCCTCAAACTCCTTCTGATCTTCACCATTCTTCTTTGTATTAGACTGATGAAGTCAGTGTGTTGCGAAACGTTTTCATAGTAAAGATACCCAGGTGCTTGTGTGTGTAATTTACCTACTAGATCTGTTTGTGACTTGATAAAGCCCAATGTGTGGGCGAAACGTTGTCAATAAATGATTGCATTATACTGCATTTGTCTACTTTTCCAGGTTTTATATTACCTAGCCGCTGCTTCTAGTTCTAAATCTTGCTTGGAAGACTATGACCTTAGCTAGATTACTAGTGTGAGTTCTATTCATACACAAATGACATCTTCCTATGGTTAGGAATGTATGTATGACATGATTTAAGCCCTTGTAGGCAAGTGTACCCGGAGAGAGTTCCAGGGGTCAACGCTCCCTCGGCCTGGTCCATGATCAGGCCTCGTGGTGGATCAGAGACTGATTAACCAGGCTCTTACTGCTGGCCACACGCAATTCAACGTACGAACTACAGCCCGGCTGGTCAGGCACTGACTTCAGGTATCTGTCCAGTTCACTCTTGACAGATATTAGCCTGTTAGTAATCTTGCTTATGTATGATGGGAGGCTGTTTAACAGCCTTGGGTCCCTGACACTGTTTGCTCGTGTACTCACGGCTTTTCACTGGAGGTATGTTGCACCGTCTGTCGATCTTTTTGCTCTCATAGAGAGTGACTTCTATGTACAGATTTGGGAACATTTCCTCAAGGATTTTGCAGGGGTAAAATATGATGTACCTTCCTCGCCTGCGCTCCGAGGAGTACCTAAATCTGTTTTATAAATGCTACACCTTTAACTTCAAATAAAAGACTGTTCAATCTAAAAACAAAAAAAACAAAAACAAGAATCACCTATTTTATTTTACATACCTCTATGGGTTTATCGCTTCATAAATAAGGATAATAATACTTTTTCTAAAATATGAGATGTGAAAGTTTTCAGGCTGAGTGGATCTTTGTCAAGCAGTTTGTGGGAGGTAGCCAGACTGCATGACACCAGGGTTAACGAGGGAAGTGCATGACACCAGGGTTAACGAGGGAAGTGCATGACACCTGGGTTAACGAGGGAAGTGCATGACACCAGGGTTAACGAGACGAATGCATGACGCCAGGGTTAACGAGGGAAGTGCATGACACCAGGGTTAACGAGGGAAATGCATGACACCAAGGTTAACGAGGGAAGTGCATGACACCAGGGTTAACGAGGAGAATGCATGACACCGGGGTTAACGAGGAGAATGCATGACACCAGGGTTAACGAGGAGAATGCATGACATCGGGGTTAACGAGGGTAATGCATGACACCAGGGTTAACGAGGGGAATGCATGACACCAGGGTTAACGAGGGAATGCATGACACTATGCATCCCAGGAATCCCAGGAGTTATTCACTTACTCCAGTATCCCAGGAGCTACATTCCACTGCATCCCAGGAGCTACATTCCACTCCATCCCAGGAGCTACATTTCGCTCATTCCAGTATCTACCCTCCCACCCCTTCTCTACTCTCACCTTACTTAGACTCTGCCTCCTGCTCAGCCTCACGCTCAGCCTCCTGCTCAGCCTCACGCGGCCCTCAGTACCTCGTATCTTACTGGCAGACTTTTCGTTTCACAACCAAAACGTCACGGGTTCAATCCTAGGCTTGGTAAGACGCACCAGCAAGTCTCCTACAACATACTTCCTGTTTTCCTAGATTCCTACATTTCTAGTCTTCAGATTACATCCATGTTTTGTGTTGACGGATGTAGACGTTTCGCCACTGGTGGGCGAAACGTCTACGAGGTCGAGATACTCAGATGTTGCACATGTGTCAAATTGTTCATGGCGATATTGTTGAGGTGCAACATTGCTAGCAGATACGACTCACTAAATAGTATTAACACAGTTGCAGACAAACCACGGAACGACTGGGGTTTGAACTCATGGCGAGTGTGTCGTAAAAAGTCCAGGCCGGTACGACTCCCTCGCTATGGATTCTAACCCCAGGCATTCAGTGGGTTTCTTAGCAGATAGTTATTAACTGGTGTGGGTGGCATCCTGGGAGAGGGCCCAGAAATATACCTCAAACAATCCACACTCCTTGGCTCCTCTTCTTTCTTCTTTCCTTTTCGTATTTCTTCTTTAATTTTCTTCTTTCTTCTATCCTTTTTTTTTTCTTCCAGTTTTTCTTTCTCTTTTTTTCTTTTTTATCTGTTCATTTTTCTTCTTTCCTTTTTCTTGATTTTTTTTCTTTTTCTGTACTTTTCTTCTTTCTTTTTCTTCTTTCCTTTATTTTTCTTCTTTCCTTTTTCTTTGTCTTCTTCCTTTCTTATTTTTTCCTTTTTTCTTTATTTTTTTCCTTTCTGCTCCCTCTCCTCCTCCTTTCTCTTCCTTTTTATTTTCCCCAAATGATGATAGTCAGATTTTTCTACTAGTCACATTTTCGTAAAGTCAGATTTTCGTGGGTCATTAAGACGACAATTAATCTTGCAAATAATGTCACCTATCCTAAAATAGCTTAAATAGGCATTATAATACAAAAGCCTTTGACAAGTGCGACCATGGTGCAATAACAAACAAAATGCGTGCTAAAGGGATAACTGGCAAAGTGGGCAGATGGATCTTCAACTTTCTAACCAATCGAACACAAATAGTGGTGGTAAACAAGAGTTAAATCGGAAGCTGCCATAGCGAAAAGCTCTGTTCCACAAGGCACAGTACTCGCCCCCATCCTGTTTCTCATCCTCATATCAGACATAGACAGAGATGTAATCCACAGCACCCTCTCATTCTTTGCAGACGATACTAGGATCTGCATGAGACTGTTATCTATTGAGAACACGGTTAACCTCCAAGAAGATATAAACCAAGTTTTCCAATGGGCAACGGAAAACAATATGATGTTCAATGAAGACAAATTCCAACTACTCCGTTATGGAAAACTGAAGGAAATAATAGCTAGAACCGATTATATTACAAACTATGATCATATAATAGAGCAGAAAAATAATTTGAGGGACCTGGGAGTGGTAATGTTTGAGGATCTCACTTTCAAGGATCACAACAGTGCCACGATCACAACTGCAAAGAAAATGATAGGATGGATAATGAGAACATTCAAAACAAGAGATGCCAAGCCAATGATCCTTTTCAAATCACTTGTTCTCTCTAGGCTGGAATACTGCTGTACATTAACATCTCCGTCCAAAGCAGGTGAAATTGCAGATCTAGAGAGTGTACAGAGAACCTTTATAAGTTCCATCAAACACCTCAACAACTGGGAACGCTTGGAAGCACTTGACTTGTACTCACTGGAACGCAGGCGAGAGAGATATATCATAATCTACACTTGGAAAATCCTAGAAAGGATGGTCCCGAATCTGCACACAGAAATCACTCTCTACGAAAGTAAAAGACTTGGCAGGCGAAGCAAATTACCCCGAATGAAAATTAGGGGCGTATTCATACACTAAGAGAAAACACCATAAGTGTACGGGGCCCAAGACTGTTCAACAGCCTCCCACCATGCATAAGGGGAATTACCAATAGGCCCCTGGCTGCCTTCAAGAGGGAGCTGGACAGATACTTAAAGTCGGTGCCGGATCAGCCGGGCTGTGGTTCGTACATTGGACTACGTGCGGCCAGCAGTAACAGCCTGGTTGATCAGGCCCTGATCCACCGGGAGGCCTGGTCGTGGACCGGGCCGCGGGGGTTTTGATCCCCGGATTTCCCTCCAGGTGGACTCCATGTATATATACACACACTATATACAGTATATACATCTGTGTATATACCTTTTAAGTCCACAAAAACTGCCTTTCAGGAAGGCTGCCTTGATGCTGGTGTAGGGCTCTTGATCCAAGCAGCTGGAGCTACTATTTTACCCAGACGCTGTATGTCACCTGCGGGTTTAGCGCTCCTCCCATTAGTATATCGAAACGCGTGACCGTTTTTCCGTTGATTCCCTTCTGTTGCTGCTCGATGGCCTGTTGCTACGGCTCCAGCCGGGCCTCTGTTTTTGCCGCAGTGTTCCGTTGCCGCTTTGTGACCTATCGCGTTGATCTTCTGTTCTGGTACAATACTATATTGTTTCGGCAAGTCCCGTTTATCTTCTCCAACAGATAAACAATTCCTAGTTGCTATATCTCCCGTTGGTCCCCTTCTGGTACTTCACAATGCACTGTTAGTACACCTTCCGTTGATCGTTTTCTGTTACTTAATACACAGTTTCTACACCTCCCGTTGATTCTCTGTTGCTGAACAATACACACTTTATCCCTTACACTTCCCTTCGAACATGTGTTACCATACGATTCCTTGCCGCTACGACCTCCTTCGTTGATACTGTTGATCCTCTCCCGTTACTGCACAATGCACTGTTGCCTCATTACAACACGGCAGCCTTCAACAGCCTCCGCCATCAGCGCTTCGAACTAGAGTCAACAAGGCCAGCGCCCTCCCGTCGCTCATATTCCAAATCCCTTTTTATCAAAGCGGCGAATTTAACCCGATTATGCATTTCCGACAAGAGAGAGAGGGACACAAAAACTCCCACTGCTAACACCCACTAGTGACCAACGTGGGTCATGGATGCCACAAATACCCCGGCCAAAATGACGGCATTACGGCCGGTAATTACAATATATCCCATTACAAAGATTTACGCTGGGCCGTGCGGAGCTCTCAACAGCGTTATATCACCGGAGAGACGATATGCCAATATGGATGATACCGCTTCATACTACAGTGATGAAATTACGCCATTAGAACTGTGAATGTCCTCGTCCATTCTTCATTGCTGCTCAATATCAACATAGTTAAAATGTAAGTAATTGTATGCTGGTAATTGATATTACCATTTTATACAATCTATCGTTCATTAGTCTGAGGGTAATTACCAATAAACTTAATACGATTTAGGTAATCGACCATTTAACAGTGCTAATGCAGATCCACCAATCCATTCATTACTGTGTCATAACATGTGTTAGATAGTATTAACAAAGAAAAATGTCGAATCAGGCAATGAAAGTCATTACCGGGGAAATGGTTGTATATCTGGGTATTGTTGACGCTTAGCTGACACACTGCCACTAACGATGACGGGGGTCTTTTGGTCTTTAAGCGAGGCTGGTTCCGATGACGGGGGTCTTTTGGTCTTTAAGCGAGGCTGGTTCCGGTCTTGAAGCGAGACGGCTTAGATGTAAGCACAGAAGATAAACAAAGATTTGCTGGTAATATGTCGGGGGTGCAAAATATAGCTAAGTGCTTATTAAACTCCGCCTTTGTACTTAACACTTGTCTATTATAGAGAAGCTGTCTGCTGGGATTGTATTACAATGTCAAAGGCAATTGTTAGTTGAAGTTTGAACTGCTCTAACAAAGGGTTACTTTACTTATTAATTTGAGATAATAAAACAAAGAGCAAGTGCTTATTGACTTCAATCGCACCAATAATGCATTTCTAAAAATTTCAATATCATTAGAGAGCAAATGGCCGTTCGTTAACTTCTGCTCGATCGAACGAGGTCTCAACTCCTTGTTATTGCACAGAAATACACACACATACACATACAAAATGATATTTCCGAACACTTGAAACTCTGGTAAACACGGTGATGAGAGCCGGGACTTTCACTGTCGACCTCCCGAGCTAAAGTATGAGATCAGGACTGGCACTGAGGCACTCCCATAGGTTCAGTGGGAACCCCCTTTTCCCATTCCCCCTCCCGAGATAAACCATATTGTTCACCACTGAACATCATTCTTGACAGCAACGAGGTATAACTGACGGATGTAGACAGGTGGTGGACAGGAGCATATGAGGGAGGGTGGTGATGTTTGGAGGATAGTTTGGGGGGAAAGGGTATGAGGTGTTTGAGGAGGCTGGATCAGCTAATTAAACTGGATACGCCTGCAGTGTGCGCTTACGATTTTTTATATAATATTTACGTTGTGATGACAGTGGGCAGTTACAATAATTTATATAATTGTGGAAACTCCAGCAGTGTATATCTATGTCGTTCTACACTTGTCTTATATTCTCTCCGATCTATAAGAATGAGAGGTTTAACATCCGCAATATGTGTACTCCAGTGTCTATGATAATTACATGGAGTGAACAGCAGTGTGCTGCCACCCTTCTCTGCATGATAGTTAAATGGTGGGAATACACGCAGTGTGTAACTGCTGTGTGTGTTTCACAGAGAACAAAAGCTAGCTATGTTTCCCTGTTATATTCCATCACATAGGATGAGCGTCATACAGTAGATCGACGGGACTGTAGTCAAGTATAGTTCAATGTGGGTTCAGCAGCTACAGAAAATGAAGATTCCATTACAGCAGAGATACAGTCACTCTTGGGCGTCGTACCTTCAGAAGGGCAGAGAGGTGGGAGGTGTGGAAGGAGTATGAGATGACGGATTTGGAGGTAGGTGGTGGTGGTTGTAGTGTTAATGGTAGTGGATGTGGATGGTGGGGGTGGTTGTGGTGGTGGATGGTTGTGGACGTGTGTAGTGGTGGTGAGTGTGGAAGTGGGTGATGGATGTGTAGATGGTTATGGGAATTCGTTATGAATATGGTGAATGTAATGGTTGGGGGTGGTTGTTAATGTGGTTATTTGAAGTGATGGTTGTTGTATGGAGGTGGGTATGGAAGATGATTGTGGTTGTCAAGGTGGGTATGGAAGATGGTGGCAGCTGTAGAAGTAAATTGTGATTGGTTTGGAGAGTGGTGGTGATTGGAGGAAAGGATAGAAAAACAAACACACTCCCCCCCCACACACACACACACATACACACTGTGGTTCCAGTCAGTATTTAAGGAAGGAAACAGCAGTCGTTGAACTATATAGTACGCACTGACATGCACATTACGTAAGTCAACAGAAATAACCAGAAGAGATATGTTTCATACCCCCCAGCACAGCTTATAGACAGAAGTCGGGCAAGAGAAATCGTTGGGTGGGCTGTATATTTTTGGACTGGAAGAAGGGCTTTAACACTGCATAGGAGACCGGAACAAAAACAAGAGCAGCAGGACGGAATAACAAGAAAACAAAACATTAATAATGGTAGAATTACAATGTTAGGTAAAACGACACATGTGCAGCTGATGTGGCATTTTATTGTGGCAACGTTTCGCTCTCTAGGAGCTTTGTCAAGCCATTACAAACAGTTCTTATACTCTTTCGCCTCACGTTGTACCTACATATGCTCTCTGTGTCCCTATAGTGTTTGTAACAGCTTGATAAAGCTTCTGGAGAGCGAAACGTTGCCACTATAAAATATAACATTAGTTGCACACGTGTCCTTTTACCTAAGAAAACATTGCTCAGGAAGAGGTATCAGAATGGGCTTGTGTAATAAGCGGGGTTCCACAAGGGTCGGTACTTGGACCAGGTCTCTTCCTGGTACATGTTTACAATATCTGATAATTATGTAAAGTTAATGTTGAACATTAAAGCAAGCGACGATCCAGGAAGAGGACTCTAGGGATAGTTACTACTGCTGTATATCTTTAAGGTGTTGAACTACAGCTCTTGAGTCTGTTGGTTTTGAGCTTTAGTTCCTGAGCCTCTTGAGGGTGTTGAGCTACAGCTCCCACATTTATTTCTCGCTTGAAGTTGAGGGGGGATACTTCTCTCTAACATACTACCATTGTTAAACGATAATCACTTATCATTATTGTCATTAATCATGATCATTATCAGTATCTATGCATTTTCTTACCTTTTGTTTATTTTGTCATGCCTTGTCATCACCAAACTTAATATTTATTGTTATTTACTCCAGCATGTACCTCATTTTCTCTTTCTCTCCCTCCCTCCTTCTCCCCGTTACGTTCTCTCCTCAAGACTCTAAATTACAAATATCAGATGTACCTTGTGGAGAAACTTTGGCACTTGGGAGTGTATCTGATCCTATATAATTGATTCATGTAATCATAATGGGTTTAGAGAGGGTTGTTACATGATAAGAAAGAGCATCGGTGCCCCCCAGCCAGTGCCTCGTTAAGTCTCTTATGTTTCTTTTGAGTTTTCCCCTTCCCCCACTGATGCCCCTTCCCTTTCTTCCAACGTTTCCATCACCTTGACTACACCTTCATTTCCCAACGCCTTTTTGATTCCTCCAGCATCTTCTCCCATTCACCAGTATCATCTCCCATCCTCCAGCATCTCCCACCCACTAACATCATCTCCCACCCACCAGCATCATATCTCATGCACCAGCATCCCTTTTTTTTTCCTTCCTCCAGCACTCGTTGCTTTCCTTCATATTTCCCTGATCTTCCAACATCTTTTCTCTAACATCTTCCCTCTTCTTCTTGTCTCTTTCCCTTCTCTCGTTCCTGCCTCAACCTCTCCTTGGGTCCTGCCCCACCCCTTGTTTAATAATGCCCCCACCCCTCCTTCGTTCATGCCCCCACCCCTCTTTCGTTCATGCCCCCACCCCTCCTTCGCTCATGCCCCACCTCTTTCGTTCATGCCCCCACCCCTCCTTCGTTCATGCCCCCACCCCTCCTTCGTTCACGCCCCCACCCCTCTTTCGTTCATGCCCCCACCCCTCTTTCGTTCATGCCCCCACCCATCCTTCGCTCATACCCCCACCCATCCTTCGCTAATACCCCCACCCCTCTTTCGTTCATATCCCCACCCCTCCTTCACTCTTACCCCCACCCCTCCTTCGCTCATGCCCCACCTCTTTCGTTCATGCCCCCACCCTCTTTCGTTCATGTCCCCACCCTCCTTCGCTCATACCCCCACCCATCCTTCGCTAATACCCCCACCCCTCTTTCGTTCATACCCCCACCCCTCCTTCACTCTTACCCCCACCCCTCCTTCGCTCATGCCCCACTTCTTTCGTTCATGCCCCACCCATCCTTCGCTCATACCCCACCCCTCCTTCACTCTTACCCCCACCCCTTCTTCGCTCCTACTTCCACTCACTTCCTCTTACCTCCCTCATACTCCTCTACTTCCCCCTACCCTCCTCCCCAGCCGTCGTTGCTTGCCACCCAGATAACTCTGGTCTATAATACACACTTACATAAACATACACACGGGAGGTTATGTTCACTCGTTAAATTTAATTGGCTACATGTAACCTGCTTACAAAGCACTTCCTCTGGCGGCCCGTCTCTTGCGCCTGTTCCAGCATCCTCTGACAAGTATTATCTCCTATCCCACCTACCTCGGCCTATCTTAGCCTTTATCTTAATTATAGTATTTGTTATCCCACCTACAACGGCTTTTGTGTGTTATCTTACAACGAATTATCTTTTATGTAATCTCACCTACGACTTATCTTGCCCTGTTCCATATGTTGTTTGTTATCTACTACGACGTATATTTATTATCTGTTATCTCACAACGACGTGTCATTTATACCACCTATAAGGATTTATTTTTATGTTCTCTGTTATCTCACCTCCAATATGCCGATGGGAAGGTCAGAATTTGTCGTAAACGACATGAATCTATGGATCCATCCTGCCTTGTGTCAACAGTTCGGGCTGGTGGTGGTGGTGGTGATGGGTGGGTAGTGGTGGTGATGGGTGGTAGTGGTGATGGGTGGTAGTGGTGGTGGTGATGGGTGGTAGTGGTGGTGATGGGTGGTAGTGATGGGTGGTAGTGGTGGTGGTGATGGGTGGTAGTGGTGGTGGTGATGGGTGGTAGTGGTGGTGGTGATGGGTGGTAGTGGTGGTGATGGGTGGTAGTGATGGGTGGTAGTGGTGGTGGTGATGGGTGGTAGTGGTGGTGGTGATGGGTGGTAGTGGTGGTGGTGATGGGTGGTAGTGGTGGTGGTGATGGGTGGTGGTGGTGGTGATGGGTGGTAGTGGTGGTGATGGGTGGTAGTGGTGGTGGTGATAGGTGGTAGTGGTGGTGGTGATGGGTGGTAGTGATGGGTGGTAGTGGTGGTGGTGATGGGTGGTGGTGGTGATGGGTGGTAGTGGTAGTGGTGATGGGTGGGTAGTGGTGGTGATGGGAGGTAGTGATGGGTGGTAGTGGTGGTGGTGGTGATGGGTGGTAGTGATGGGTGGTGGTGGTGATGGGTGGTAGTGGTGGTGATGGGTGGTAGTGATGGGTGGTAGTGGTGGTGGTGATGGGTGGTAGTGGTGGTGATGGGTGGTAGTGGTGGTGGTGATGGGTGGTAGTGGTGGTGATGGGTGGTAGTGGTGGTGGTGATGGGTGGTAGTGGTGGTGATGGGTGGTAGTGGTGATAGGTGGTAGTGGTGGTGGTGATGGGTGGTAGTGATGGGTGGTAGTGGTGGTGGTGATGGTGGTGGTGGTGATGGGTGGTAGTGGTAGTGGTGATGGGTGGGTAGTGGTGGTGATGGGAGGTAGTGATGGGTGGTAGTGGTGGTGGTGGTGATGGGTGGTAGTGATGGGTGGTGGTGATGATGGGTGGTAGTGGTGGTGGTGATGGGTGGTAGTGGTGGTGGTGATGGATGGTAGTGGTGGTGGGTGGTAGTGGTGGTGATGGGTGGTAGTGGTGGTGATGGGTGGTAGTGGTGGTGATAATGGGTGGTAGTAGTGGTGGTGGTGGTTGGTGATGGGTGGTAGTAGTGGTGGTGGTGGTTGGTGATGGGTGGTAGTGGTTGGTGGTTGGTGATGGGTGGTAGTGGTTGGTGGTGGTGATGGGTGGTAGTGGTGGTGGTTGGTGGTGGTGGTTGGTGGTGATGGGTGATAGTGGTTGGTGGTGGTGATGGGTGGTAGTGGTGGTGATGGGTGGTAGTGGTGGTGATGGGTGATGGTGGTTGGTGGTGGTGGGGGGTGGATGTTTACCTGGAACACATTAGGCCCCATAATTTCAATCGAGCATGGTTTAAATGCTACAGCCTACCTCAGTATTGTTCCTGACCATGTGCTTACCTTTATGACCACAGTCTACCCATCTACCAGTAGATACTTCCGACAGGACGACGCGTCATGTCACAAAGCACATGTCATCTCAAGCTAGTTCCATGAACATGACAATGAGTTCATTATACCCCAGTGGCTTCCAAAGTCACTAGATATCAATCTCAGTAGAGCACGTTTGAGATGTGGTGGAACGGTGGATTCACAGTCTAAATGTACAGCCGATATATCTGCAACAACTGCGTAATGCTGTCATGTCAACATGAACCAGCATCTTTAAGGAACGTTTCCAGCGCCTTATTGAATACATGCCACGAAGAATTCAGACTGTTCTGGGAGCAAAGGGAAGCCCTGCCCAATAGTGGTTGTGGTTGCAGGTGTCGAGTCATAGCTCCTGGCCCCGCCTCTTCACTGGCCGCTACTGGGTCACTCTCCCAGCGCCATGAGATTTATCATACCTCTTCTTAAAGCTATGTATGGAGCCTGCCTCCACTACATCACTTCCTAAACTATTCCACTTCCCGACCACTCTGTGACTGAAGAAATACTTCCTAACATCCCTGTGATTCATCTGAGTCTTCAACTTCCAACTGTGTCCCCTTGTTGCTGTGTCCCATCTCTGGAACATTCTGTCTCTGTCCACTTTGTCAATTCTTCTCAGTATTTATTTCTCTATTTATTAGTAACAATACTTGACTACTAGTTTAATTTTATTTGTTAACTTTTGGTTTAATATGGCCTCTGATTTTCCCGAGTTCATGTGGATTCTAATGTTTTTCTGATGTGGAGAAGTGTTTGGTGTCCAGTAGACTCGAGGTCCTGACGATCTGAACCAGCAGACACCTTCAGTGGGTCAAGCACCTCCTAGTCTAACCTTGCAGATTTCACGCACTTTATGAAGAGGGTCCTTGTCTAGTGACGTCTTAATGTGGGTATTCTAGTGACGGCAGGAGATGAATGAGGTTATCAGTCTAGTGACAGTATGTATACAGTTGGTATCCTCACACACAGTTGGTATCCTCACACACACAGTTGGTATCCTCACACACACAGTTTGTATCCTCACACACACAGTTGGTATCCTCACACACACAGTTGGTATCCTCACACACACAGTTGGTATCCTCACACACACAGTTGGTATCCTCACACACACAGTTGGTATCCTCACACAGTTGGTATCCTCACACACACAGTTTGTATCCTCAAACACACAGTTGATATCCTCACACACACACAGTTGGTATCCTCAAACACACAGTTGGTATCCTCACACACACAGTTGGTATCCTCACACACACAGTTGGTATCCTCACACACACAGTTGGTATCCTCACACACAGTTGGTATCCTCACACAGTTGGTATCCTCACACACACAGTTGGTATCCTCACACACACAGTTGGTATCCTCACACAGTTGGTATCCTCACACAGTTGGTATCCTCACACAGTTGGTATCCTCACACACACAGTTGGTATCCTCACACACACAGTTGGTATCCTCACACACACAGTTGTATCCTCCACACACAGTTGTCCCAAGTTGGTATCTCCACACAGTTGGTATCCCACACAGTGTACCTTGGTATCCTCACACACACTTGGTATCCTCACACCAGTTGGATCCTCACACACAGTTGGTATCCTCCACACAAGTTGGTATCCACACATGGTATCCTCCCACATTGGTATCCTCACACCACAGTTGGTATCTCCCACATGGATCCCCAACCAGTTGGTATCTCACACAGTTGGTACCTCAACACATGTTTCCACCTTGATCCCAACAGTTGTATCTCACAACACAGTTGGTATCCTCACACAGTGATCCCACACACAAGTTGGTATCCACCATTGGATCCTCACACACAGTTGGATCCCACAGTTGGTATCCTCACACATTGGTATCCTCACACACACAGTTGGTATCCCACACACATTGGTTAATGGTATCCTCACACATTTCACACAGTTGGTTCCCACACAGTTGGTATCCTCACACATTGGTATCCCACACATGGTATCCTCAACACATGGTATCCTCACCACAGTGGATCCTCACACACACAGTTGGTATCCCACACAGTTGGTCCCCACACAGTTGGTATCTCCCACATGACCTAAGTTGATCTCACACAGTTGGTATCCTCACACATTCTCAATTGTATCCTCACACACAGTTGGTATCCTCACACACAGTTGGTATCCTCCACACAAGTTGGTATCCTCACACACAGTTGGTATCCTCACACACAGTTGGTATCCTCACACACAGTTGGTATCCTCACACACACAGTTGGTATCCTCACACACAGTTGGTATCCTCACACACACAGTTGGTATCCTCACACAGTTGGTATCCTCACACACACAGTTGGTATCCTCACACACACAGTTGGTATCCTCACACACAGTTGGTATCCTCACACACACAGTTGGTATCCTCACACACACGTTGGTATCCTCACACACAGTTGGTATCCTCCACACACAGTTGGTATCCTCACACACAGTTGGTATCCTCACACACAGTTGGTATCCTCACACAGTTGGTATCCTCACACAGTTGGTATCCTCACACACATAGTTGGTATCCTCACACACACAGTTGGTATCCTCACACACAGTTGGTATCCTCACACACAGTTGTATCCTCACACACACAGTTGGTATCCTCACACACACAGTTGGTATCCTCACACACACAGTTGGTATCCTCACACACACAGTTGGTATCCTCACACACACAGTTGGTATCCTCACAGTTGGTATCCTCACACACACAGTTGGTATCCTCATGCAGTTGACGTCCTCATTATATCAGTCATGCTTATTTTATCGTAGTCGTATTCACTGTAGCACAGTTATGTTCGTTTTATCTCAGTTATGTTCATTGTATCGCAGTATTGTGTTCATTAAATCACAGTAACATGTTCATTATGCCTCCTTACTGCAGTAGTCATAATATAATATTTATTACCGTGGTCATTACACCATATTACTGCAATTCATTAACACTCATTTATATCCTCACTGTAACAGTCATTATATGTCCTTACTGTAATACTCGTATATCCTCACTGTAACAGTCATATATCTTAACACACACATCCTCACTGTAACACTCACTATATAACCTCACTAACAATTACATAACTTCACTGTAACAGTCATTATATAATTACACTGGCATATAAACTCACTGTAACAGTCATTATACAGGCTCACTGTAACAATATAAACTCACAGTAAGTCATGCAGGTTCACTGTAACAGTCATTATAGTCTCACTGTAAGTCATTATATAGTCTCACTGTAAGTCATATAGTCTCACTGTAAGTCATTATACAGTCTCACTGTAAGTCATTATACAGTCTCACTGTAAGTCATTATACAGTCTCACTGTAAGTCATTATACAGTCTCACTAAGTCATTATACAGTCTCACTAAGTCATTATACAGTCTCACTAGGTCATTATACAGCCCCACTAAGTCATTATACAGCCTCACTAAGTCATTATAAGCTCACTGTCATTATACAGCCTCACTAAGTCATTATACAGCTCACTAAGTCATTATACAGTCTCACTAAGTCATTATACAGTCTCACTAAGTCATTATACAGTCTCACTAAGTCATTATACAGTCTCACTAAGTCATTATACAGTCTCACTAAGTCATTATACAGTCTCACTAAGTCATACAGTCTCACTAAGTCATTATACAGCACTAAGTCATTATACAGTCTCACTAAGTCATTATACAGTCTCACTAAGTCATACAGTCTCACTAAGTCATTATACAGACACTGTAAGTCATCATACAGACACTGTAAGTCATTATACAGACTCACTGTAAGTCATTATACACTCACTGTAAGTCATTATACAGACTCACTGTAAGTCATACAGACTCATGTAAGTCATTATACAGACTCACTGTAAGTCATTATACAGACTCACTGTAGTCATTATGACTCATTAGTCACAGACTCACTGTAAGTCATTATACAGACTCACTGTAAGTCATTATACAGACTCACTGTAAGTCATTATACAGACTCACTGTAAGTCATTATACAGACTCACTGTAAGTCATTATACAGACTCACTGTAAGTCATTATACAGACTCACTGTAAGTCATTATACAGACTCACTGTAAGTCATTATACAGACTCACTGTAAGTCATTATACAGACTCACTGTAAGTCATTAGACTCACTGTAGTCTTTCACTCACGTAAGTCATTATACAGACTCACTGTAAGTCATTATACAGACTCACTGTAAGTCATTATACAGACTCACTGTAAGTCATTATACAGACTCACTGTAAGTCATTATACAGACTCACTGTAAGTCATTATACAGACTCACTGTAAGTCATTATACAGACTCACTGTAAGTCATTATACATACTGTAAGTCATTATACATACTGTAAGTCATTATACATACTGTAAGTCATTATACAGACTCACTGTAAGTCATTATACAGACTCACTGTAAGTCATTATACAGACTCACTGTAAGTCATTATACAGACTCACTGTAAGTCATTATACAGGCTCACTGTAAGTCATTATACAGGCTCACTGTAGCAGTCATAATACAGGCTCACTGTAAGTCATTATACAGGCTCACCGTAACAATGACAATTTACCGCTAGAAATATCCTACAAAAAAACTACAACAAAAAGACTAATTCATCAGTTTTCATCAACAAACATTCATACAGTTACTTTATTATTTTTTTGAAAGAGAATTGATTGATATTAAAACTCATTGAACCGTGCAAGTTGTTGCGTATATAACATATGCAACACCACCACCCCACAATAATTTTATTGTTTGCCTCGCTGAAATTAGGAATTTGTGTGTTTGTGCATGTTTGTGTGTGTGTGCTTGTGTGTGTTTGTGAGTGTTTGTGTTTTTGTGCGTGTTTGTGCGTGTGTGTGTGTTTGTGCATGCTTGTACTCACCTAATTGTGGTTGCAGGGGTTGCATGTGTGTGTGTGCATTTTTGTGTGTGTTTTTTGTGTGTTTGTGCGTGTTTGTGCATGTTTGTGTGTGTGTTTTGTGCATTTTTGTGTGTTTGTGCATTTTTGTGTTTGTGCATTTTTGTGTGTTTGTGCAGGTTTTGTGTGTGTTTGTGGTGCTTGTGTGTATTTGTGTGCTTGTGTGTGTGCTTGTGGTGCGCTTGTACTCACCTAGTTGTGGTTGAAAGGGTCGAGTCACTGTGTGTGTGTTGTGTGTGCTGTGCGCTTGTGTGTGCTGTGTGTGTGCTTGTGTGTGTGCTTGTGTGTGTGCTTGTGTGTGTGCTTATGAGTGTGTCATATGCACTCAGCTATGTGGTTGCAGGGGATGAGTCTTAGCTCCTGGCCCCGCCTCTCAACTGTGTGTATGTGTGCGCGCTCAGAATTTTAGTCACTTGAGTTGTGTTTTTGGGAGTCGATACTAATTCGGGCGGGATTCCTTAAGACAACTGTTGTCCCCGTTCACCTAACAGCCAGCAGGTACCTGGGTGTTAGTTGACTGGTGTGGGTCGCATCCTGGGGAACACAATTAACCTGATTTGCCCGAAATGCTCTGCATAAGCAGGGGCTTTGTATATTGTATGTCACTGATGTCAGCTATGGTCTATATAAGTTGTATCATGTACTTGCAGAAATAAATTTTATTATTATTAATATTACCACTGCCTTTTAAGTCATTCTAATTGTTAATCCCCCTGAGATAATACTTCCTGACATCCTCATCTAAATCTTTCAAGTTTTCAACCAACCAGTTTCCTAGTGCTGTCCTGATGTTAGAGATGGCAGGAAAACCTAGACGCTGGCGTCACACACTGCTTCACTTACTGCGTCACACACTGCTTCACTTGCTGCGTCACACACTGCTTCACTTACTGCGTCACACACTGCTTCATTTGCTTCTCTCACCATCCAATAATTTGATAAATTCTAGATTAAAGATAATCTGATCATTTCAAGATTAAATCTAATCGGATAGTTTCTAGATTAAATATAATCTGTTAATTTCTAGATTAAATATAATCCGATGATCTCAAGATGAAAGATAATCTTTTAATTTCTAGATAAAAGATAACCCTTTAATTTATGGATTAAAGATAAATTTTTAATTTCTAGATTAAAGATAATCCGATAATTTGTAGATTAAAGATAACCCTTTAATTTCTAGATTAAAGATACTCCTTTAATTTTTCGATTATTAGTGAGTTTTTATCAAAGACAAAAAAAATAATTGAATTTTTATCCGTTTTTCTTTAATGACTTTTCGATAATTTCATGAAGATGTAAACCCGCGTGGGCTGTTCGATGTCAGAAGGTGGTGCAGGCTTGACTTAATCTCTCGGATCAATCTTTCTGTTGCTCTTCGCGACTTGTTAATTTATACAACAAAAACTGTTACCAGAACAGTGTTAATGTTTAATAAATGTTTACTGTTGTGTTGAATATAGTGAGGCGGGTGGTAGGTGGGTGATGGGGGGGGGGGGATGAGTTGTGGGTGGGTTAGGTGGGATGGTGGGGAGAGGTGTGTGGGTAAAGTGGGGTTGTAGACGAATGAGGTAGGATAAAGTGGGTGGGTGAGTAAGGTGTTGTAGTAGGTGGGATGGTGGGTAAGGTGTTGTAGGTGGGATGGTGGGTAAGGTGTTGTAGTAGGTGGGATGGAAGGTGGGTAGACTAACGTAGTCAAACCTTATCTGTTCCTTCCTACTTATGAATACAAGAGGTTTGGAAGACGGTACAGGAGAACTCCAATGAAAAGCAGAGGAACGATGAGTACACTGAGAGATAACTTGATAAGTGTTATGGGACCACGACTCTTAAACACCCTTCATGTGTAAGGGGGATTACCAACAAACCCCCCAGATGTTATCAAAAGGGAACTCGACATATTCGTGACAACTTGTGACTGAAGGAAGGGTGAGAGGCAGTGTTCGTGACAACTTGTGACTGAAGGAAGGGTGAGAGGCAGTGTTCGTGACAACTTGTGACTGAAGGAAGGGTGAGAGGCAGTGTTCGTGACAACTTGTGACTGAAGGAAGGGTGAGAGGCAGTGTTCGTGACAATTTGTGACTGAAGGAAGGGTGAGAGGCAGTGTTCGTGACAACTTGTGACTGAAGGAAGGGTGAGAGGCAGTGTTCGTGACAACTTGTGACTGAAGGAAGGGTGAGAGGCAGTGTTCGTGACAACTTGTGACTGAAGGAAGGGTGAGAGGCAGTGTTCGTGACAACTTTTGACTGAAGGAAGGGTGAGAGGCAGTGTTCGTGACAATTTGTGACTGAAGGAAGGGTGAGAGGCAGTGTTCGTGACAACTTGTGACTGAAGGAAGGGTGAGAGGCAGTGTTCGTGACAACTTGTGACTGAAGGAAGGGTGAGAGGCAGTGTTCGTGACAACTTGTGACTGAAGGAAGGGTGAGAGGCAGTGTTCGTGACAATTTGTGACTGAAGGAAGGGTGAGAGGCAGTGTTCGTGACAACTTGTGACTGAAGGAAGGGTGAGAGGCAGTGTTCGTGACAACTTGTGACTGAAGGAAGGGTGAGAGGCAGTGTTCGTGACAACTTGTGGTTTTGCATGTCAACATCTCTGCTGCAATGACTATTACACCAGATTAACCCTGAAAGCTATAAAAGGTAAGATCACTTTTAATTTAGTGAATATTCCTGAATGCTGTCATCAACTCGGCAAGTATTTGTGTGACCTTTAATGGGACCCATAATATTTCAGGTCAGAGAGGTGGAGTCTGGATTTTTTACACTTTTAAAGGTCGCAATGTTGAATAGAATTACTGATGTTTTAGAATGGTGGTTTGTGTTAGTTACCCGTTGTTAGTCACTTGTCGAGAGACTGTTAGTTACCATTTTGTCCTAGGCACATGTCGATTAGACACTAGGCCTGTTGTATGTGTGTGTAAGGAAACACTTCGAAATGTTTCCGCCCCGCCAGGAATTGAACCCTGTGTGTGTGGACGGGAGAAACTCCAATGTTTGGTCCCGTTTTTGCTTCCCACTGCCAGACGTAACGACTGTTATATACGCTTTTCAGCTTCTGCACTGAGCTCTCTCTCGCTCAGTCATTGAATTTATTCAACTTATCAATTTTATACTGAAGATTTTTTCTGATATCCCTATAGTTGATATAGATGTGTAATTTCCTAAGATGCTCCCTTGTTCTTATTAAGTAATAGGAAATTACCTTAGTTTTCCTGTCTATGTTCCCAGAGTATTTTTATGTCAGTATGAAATTTACTTTTATTTTATTGTTGTTATTGTGGAAGGCTTAACTCTTCCATTTTCTTTCTAATATCTCATTTCTCTCAGTTGAAATGAATTTTCATGCTCTCATTTTCACTGATTAAAATTTAACTTGTGTGTTTTTCTAGGTGAGGGTTCCACACCAGCGCTGCGTACTCGAAAATGGGTCGAAAAACTTAAGGTAAAGTGTATTTTAAATAAATTTTTGATGTCACACTTGTTTATGTAAGTTTAGCGTCTGCTACTGATTTTTTTTTACATATACTTTAGGAGAACAAGTCAGGAGTAAAGGTTATTACAAAGTCTTTTTCACTGGGTAACTGCATGCAATCTTCTCTGTTCTCGACCTGATGACTGGCTTCGCTGGTTCTCGGTGCACTGTGTACGTACATTATTTCTTATGGGAAATAAGGGTTCGAATTTCGTAATCTTCGTGTTAAGTAATAGCTCCTGGAACGGATTAATTACGATACTCGGGGGTCCACTGTACTTAGATTCCCAGTGTCCTCAGTGCACCTGGGCCTTGTATCTTTCTGTCCACCCTTTGGTCCGGAAGATCCAGAGGAGGCTAGCTAGTCTCCACTCCACTGATATCGACTGGGGATCGGGCACACATCTCACCCATAGCTACCTGTATGCAGGTATTCCTGTTCCTTCCCCCAATGGCAGCTTATGATATGCAGCTGACTGTGGTATACATTTTATCATGTTTACCCCTTGCTTATGTCTTTCTGTCTTTGTCATGGTTTTTACAATTACCGAGGTACCTGCAGAGACCTCGGGGAACTTTGAATTTTTTTTTGCCATTAAATTCATGTTGGTCATTTAAACTTGGTATAACAATACTCATTTATGCTGAGCATTTTGTTCATGTTCGTATTTTTTTATGGTTCAATTTATTTTTGTTCTTATTGTGTGTATGTTGTATATACGCTTTTGTTGCTAAGTGCTGAGTAATCTACACACTCAAAGCGCTCTGTAAATATCACTGCTAATATTTTTATGGCTCCCAGTCATCGCTCTTATAACATCTAGGCTCATACATTTTTTGTGTGTGTTAAAACCAGTAATTGTTTCTTCGACTTTTCTTGACACCTGTTCAAGTCTTCCCATAACCATCTTTTGTTGCCGTTAGTTCGTGTTCTCCTGACTGTTACTGTCAATACTGTGGGTCCCAGCACCGATCCTTGTGATACTCCACTTGCTTCACTTTTACAAACTGGTATTTTAACTTTTATAATGATATATATTGAGTATTAATCTTTCAGTGGTGAAGAGGGGTCTCTGAGGCCGAAATATGCACATCTCGCTTATGTGTTTATCGTATTTCTGTCCATATTTGTTTTCTCACCTTGTACACAAATCACGTTAATTCCTTTCCTGAGATCCTGGTATGGATTCTCCGCCTCTTTTCCTCCCTTCCTTCTGTTTAATATCCCCTTCCCTTGGTCTCCTCCTCCACTCCCCTCCCTTCCTACCTGTCATAACCACAAGTGTCCCCCACAGCTCAAACACGAGCATCACATAGCCTCAGACAGACGTTCGAACCCCGGTCAGGTAATAATAATAGGAGAAGCGAGGCTGGGACATGGTGCTGCCTGCTTGTTCCACCACGGGAAAGCGGCGTTCTGGGTTTTTCGAAAAATCTTGCGAGGATGCCACCACGCTTAGCCGAGGTCTCCATTTTGCGCTGCCTGATTGTTTATTTACTGTACACGGCGACACTGTGGCGAGCGGCCGATGGTGGCGCTGCTGACTGGCCCGAGGATGCTGTGGTCTCTCTCTCTCTCTCTCTCTCTCTCTCTCTCTCTCTCTCTCTCTCTCTCTCTCTCTCTCTCTCTCGAGGTGACCGTGTAAACATCATCTGGTGTCAGCTTGCTCACCTTTCCCGTCATGTCAATAACAACAGTACCTTGATATGATACCGTTGCAATAAGGGGATCAAGAAAGGTGGTATTCCTGGGGTGGTATCCCCGTGATATACCTGCAACCAGCTTTGATTTTTTTTACCCTTACCAGACTATTTCTTCAAAATCACACTAAATAAATGCATTGCTCCTTATTCAATCTCTTTCAACGTAAATTGTTGGCACAGATACAAAAAAAATTAATTGATATACAGAGCCAATAACCTGAAAAAATGTAATGAAACTTCAAGACAAAAGATGCAACATAAATGTGGGTAATATTTTTTTTATGAGTATGGTGATTAAATAACCTTGAAAAAAAAATTATTTCTTCACCTGAGTAAGCTTCTTGTGGCTTCTCTGAATGTAAAGCTTCAGCATTAAGAATTTGTTCAGCGATTCTCACGTCACCATGGGAGAGAGAGAGAGAGAGAGAGAGAGAGAGAGAGAGAGAGAGAGAGAGAAGCAAGCAAGCAAGCAATAAGCAAGGGAGGACGGAGCATGAAGGAACATAGCTATCTTCTTCTCATTCGATTTTGTTCCTGCCACTACTGCACTTTGTTCTTGCCCTGGCACTGGCACTGTCCTACGGGACGAGGCTCAACAACTCGGCCAACAAATCTAATTTCCCTGGTAAATTTTCCCAACGAGTTACTCATCGTCAGTTTCCTTAACAATTCATTCAAACTTAAATGTACAATTTTCCCCACATTTTACGTCAGGATACGTCAGGATAGTCTGTTTTAATTTTACGCCTAAACCCATACGGGCGGGAGATATTTCGGTTCTAGTTGATGATCCTCTTGAGTTTTGTATATAGTGTTGGTTCTGAGTTTGCATTGCTTCCGCGTCTAAGTAACAGGAACTTTCCACCATTGGAAGTCATGTCGTTGTGGTGAGTTGTGGTGAGTTGTGGTGAGTTGTGGTGAGTTGTGGTGAGTTGTGGTGAGTTGTGGTGAGTTGTGGTGAGTTGAGGTGAGTTGAGGTGAGTTGTGGTGAGTTGTGGTGAGTTGTGGTGAGTTGTGGTGAGTTGTGGTGAGTTGTGGTGAGTTGTGGTGCTTACAGACGTAGTTTGCTGTGTTTTGAAAGATTAATGTGAGTCTACCACTTAAGAACAGTGCCTTGATGCCGGTGAAGGGCTCTTGATCCAGAGAACTGATCCTATCCTGCCCTGGGATTGAATCTGCATCCCCTTCCTCAGGCTATATGACCCCAACGGATTTAACGCTCCCCATTATATTATTCATAATAACGAATGTAATACCAGGTTTGAGAATAGAGCTGCTGTATGACAATTGTGGGTTTAGCGCCCAGTTTTGATTATAATAATGATGAGAATAGAGCTGAGAGCCTGAAGGAAAAGACTCTTACTACTATGAAGGACGGAAGAACTAGGAGAGACATGATTACGACGTGCGAAATACTAAGAGGAACTAAAAGCGGAGATAAAACTGTTTGAACTGAGAGGAGGAGGAACAAGGAGACACCTGTAAATAATACAGAAGAGTCTAGGAATGTTATAATAGATTATTCCTGAAGGCGGTAGAAAGAAAAAATAATGGAATGGATGAAGTAGTAGTGGAGGCAATATTCAACACGCAGTTTCAGAAATAAGTACGAAGAATCCAGAAGCCAGTAATGAAGATCGACTTACTAGACGGAGGTCAGGACTGACTGACTGATACACACACACACACACACACACACACACACACACACACACACACACACACATACGAAAACACCCAAACACACACACGAACACACCCAAACACACACACGAACACACCCAAACACACACACAAACACACCCAAACACACACACACACACACACGTAACTAACATGGAATGAAAGCAAGCTCATAAAATAAGAGAAACGAACAAACATACATTCAAATTGGATTAATAACCAGAAAATCACTTCCGAGAAATAGAGACGGAGGCGGCCAGTAAAGGTTGCCAACATTACACCATAACAGTGACAACATGCAGACTGCTGTCAGTGCTGCTTTCAACCACTTCAAATTACGCTTTTAAAGAAATCCATCTATTTTTTTTTTTACGTTTTCAGAGGAACTCCATACATAAATGATTATATATTTTATATATATATATATATATATATATATATATATATATATATATATATATATATATATATATATATATCGTGCCGAATAAGTAAAATTTGTCAATTAGCAAGAACTCGTTTAAAATTAAGTCCTCTCTAAAAAAAAATCTTATACGTTTGAAGATATGTTTTTTTCATTTATGTTAAAGTAAAAATTAACAATTTTGTACCAAAAGAACCTTAGAAAACTTTCCTAACCTTATTATAACAAGCGCAATTTAATTTAGCCTAATCCAACTAAATATATTTTAGATACGTTTACAATAATTTAATAATAAACACAATGAAATATTTTTTTTCTCGTTAGGTTGAGAATTATTTTTGCGAAATTATTGCATACACAAATTTTCGTTCTTTTTGCCTTATTCGGCAAGAAGAGCGTTGCTATTTAAGCCAAAAATCGCAAGTTTTGCCTATTCGGCACAATATATATATATTTATCAATAAGAGATCTGAGTGAGCTACAAGGTTAATGTGTTCTGTATATATTAATACTGTCGAAAAATTTATATATTTTTTATATGAATAAAATTATTAGTAACAGTCGCTGATAAAATGTGAGTAGGTATGTTTCGCCCGCTACGGCCTTGAGCAAGACGTGCTGCACAGCAGAGCTCTGTAAAAACGTCCCTGATTTATGGGATTAGAATCTTTTTACGTAATTTTTTTGTCATTCATTCTTCTTCAGTGGAATTTTAAGAGGATATATATTCAACAGGTGTAAATGTGAACCAGTGTGGAATATATAATGGGTATATTTTGTTATTTGTATAGAGTGAAGATTGTTAGTATAACCACAGTGCTGTGAGGAGAGGAGTTGTGTGTAATGAGACACACACACACACACACACTCTGAGAGGAATTGACAAGGTGGACAGACACAGGATGTTCCAGAGATGGGACACAGCAACAAGGGGTCACAGTTGGAAGTTGAAGACTCGGATAAGTCACAGGGATGTTAGGAAGTATTTCTTCAGTCAGAGTTGTCAGGAAGTGGAATGGTCTAGGAAGTGATGTAGTGGAGGCAGGATCCATACAAAGCTTTAAGGAGAGGTATGATAAAGCTCATTGAGCAGGAAGAGTGACCCAGTAGCAACCAGTGAAGAGGTGGGGCCAGGAGCTATGAATCGACCACTGCAACCACAACTAGGTGAGTACACACACACACACACACACACACACACACACACACACTCACACTTCAGGTCAATCATTGCTAATATCACTCACTTAACACTGTGCCAGAAGTGGAGCCTCAAATTACACTCTAAACCAATATCATAATTCCCTATAATCCAGCAGGCAGCAAAAACCTCTAATCAATCATATGATAATTAACGCCTTGACACCCGTCGCTGTTTACCCTCATCAATAGATCCATTTGGGATCCACTTCAAATTCTACTGTTTATTTTGACTTTGAGATCGGTGGAGGGAATTACTTTGATACATTAATTGCCGTTGAAACTCGTTCAAAAATCTATAAACTTTTAAAGTTAGGGCTTTGTTAGGTTTAAAACCTATCGACTACATGACGGGTCAATAAAACTGCATGTGACCTGTATACACTAAGTCTCTTAAATGCTTTAATTTCTATATTCAGGTTGAAATAAAATCTCAGTGTAAACATGTTGGTATTTACAACCTTCTAAGTGTATATATACACTGCTTTTCTTTGTATATACACCAAGAAACATACCTCTCGGAATATATACAGTCATATCACAAGATATATACACCGAGAGGTATTTCCTTCAGCGCATATATGCCAAGTTTACTTTAAACCCAATTATAGGGATTAAAGTATTATTTTCTAGTGGTGAAAAAGTTACGTGTAGTCGATAGGCTTCAAACCACATTAACAATTAACCACAAACGAGTTTTCGAATCGGTTTCACAGTAAAGCTTTCGAAGGATTAAATCCATAAATGATTTATTTTTCTAGAGTAATATGACAGTTTGTGTGTGAGTACATGTAGGCAGCGGGTGGAGGATCGAACCTCCGTCACTCCTCGCCCTTAGTGATCCACACGGGTTCAGGTCTTGTGAAATTTAAATAGCCTATTGTACTGTTTGTACGTCCTATATGGGACCTCGTAACTTTCACCCTGTGATGGTGAGAATTTCATTGTAATAGATCTTGTATTGATCATTATAGATCTTAAATTGATCATTATAGATCTTATATTGATCATTATAGATCTTATATTGATCATTATAGATCTTATATTGATCATTATAGATCTTATATTGATCATTATAGATTTTTATTGATCATTATAGATCTTATATTGATCATTATATATTTCATTGTAAAAACACAGCTCATCCCACTGTGTTAAAAGATTTCATTCAACAGGAAACTTTTTCATAATGTTAGGTTAGGTTTGTCAGGAAATAGGACAAGTATTTCCTGACGCTGTGGGTTTTAGTCATATAATGACCCGCAGCTAGAGCTTTTGGTCATCTGACCGAGACCTTCAGCTGGCTTTTCCCTCCACCCCTTTAAAAATTATAGTTATGATTTTTAACCATTTCATACTAATAATAAAATAACGATGATTAAGCTTAATAAAGACCATGTAATTGATAGAGAATGATACTGATATGAAAATAATTTTAAATGCCGTAATCTTAATAATAAAGCTGATAATATCGTATACTAGCTTTAATAATGTTAAATAATGCTAATGTGAATAATTTGTTTGTAATTAATAAAATTAGCACAGGCGTAATTTAGTGGGTGAGAGGAGTGTGTATACTGATACCAATTACAGTTAAGGATTAAACGAGAGGATGAAGAGCGTGCAAAACGAAACACAGATGTGGATGCTGGGATTAAACGAGAGGATGAAGAGCGTGCAAAACGAAACACAGATGTGGATGCTGGGATTAAACGAGAGGATGAAGAGCGTGCAAAACGAAACACAGATGTGGATGCTGGGATTAAACGAGTGGATGAAGAGCGTGCAAAACGAAACACAGATGTGGATGCTGGGATTAAACGAGAGGATGAAGAGCGTGCAAAACGAAGCACAGATGTGGATGCTCAGTATGTGATGCAACTAGTGGTCCAGAGAAGAGTCGGTGAGAGAGGAAATAAGTTGGTTGATGGGGAGGTTCAAAGCCTATCGACTACACTAGGCTGTGTGTAACATTTTGTCACCGCTAGGCAAGAATGTTCTAACTTATGGATTAAAGTTTGCTCTCAGTATTGTATACACTGAGAGATATACACCTCCTGGTGTATATATATCTCTTGAGAGAAAGAGATTCTAAGACTGAAGTATCTAAGAGTGTTAGTGTATTTCATAGATTAAGAAGTTAGAGGTATTGCTAGATTATTGCAATAGTCTGAGGTATACCTAGCGATAAATGGTATGAAACACCGACAAGATAGATAAAAATAAACACGAATGCAGTATAATGCGATCCTTTATTGACTACGTTTCGCCCACACAGTGGGTTTTATAAAGTCAAAAACAGATCTGTGTGGGCGAAACGTAGTCAGTGAAGGATCGCATTATATTGTATTTGTGTTTATTTTCACACTGAAGTAAGGAGACAGGTTAAACCCAGACAAGCCACCTGCACTGGTTTACAGGTTCAATCCAAACAAGCCACCTGCACTGGTTTACAGGTTCAATCCAAACAAGCCACCTGCACTGGTTCACAGGTTAAACCCAGACAAGCCACCTGCACTGGTTTACAGGTTAAACCCAGACAAGCCACCTGCACTAGTTTACAGGTTAAACCCAGACAAGCCACCTGCACTAGTTTACAGGTTAAACCCATACAAGCCACCTGCACTAGTTTACAGGTTAAACCCTGACAAGCAACCTGCACTAGTTTACAGGTTAAACCCAGACAAGCCACCTGCACTAGTTTACAGGTTAAACCCAGACAAGCCACCTGCACTGGTTTACAGGTTAAACCCAGACAAAAGGCTGTTGCATTACTTGTAATACAACTATGGTAGAACACACACACACACACACACACACACACACACACACACACACACACACACACACACACACACACACACACACACACACACACACACACACAAAAGTCCTACTCGGTTATTTTCGTATAGTGAATGACGTGAATAAGTCACGCTCTTGATGCATAAATCCATTTGTTCCCCCCTCACCCCTTCCCTCCCTACCCTCCCTTCCATTCCCTACCTACCCTCCCTTCCATCCCATATCCTCCCGTCCAACCCCTACCCTTTCCCTCCTCTAGTCCTTTTAACAATTGCCTTCCCATCCATTCCCATTCCAGTCCCTTATTTCTACCTCTCATCCCTCTTCTCTTCCCCTCTTCCCCTTCTCCCTCTCCCCTCTTTTTTCTCCCTCTCCCCTCTTCTCCTTCTCCCCTCTTTCCCCCTTCTCCCTCTCCCCTCTTTCCCCCTTCTCCCTCTCCCCTCTTTCCTCCTCCTCCCTCTCCCCTCTTTCCTCCTCCTCCCTCTCCCCTCTTTCTCCTCTCCTCTCCTCTTCTCCTTCTCCTCTCCCCTCCCCTCTCTCCCTTGTTATCTCCCTTTTCCTCCCTCCTTCCCTCCCTCAAGCCTCCCAAGCAATAATTACATCATCTTGGTATTTCTCTTTCTTCATCAAACATGCAACGTACAAAAGTAATTTCCCAGATTTTTTCAAATTAGAGACTTGGTGTAAGGGGCGTTCGTGTATACGTCCGTGTATGTGTTCGTGTGTACGTCCGTGTATGTGTTCGTGTGTACGCCCGTGCATGCGTTCCTATATACGTCCGTGTGTGTTCGTGTGTACGTCGCTCGTTCCTAACACTTGTAACGCAGATATTACCACCAGGGTGAATGTTATGGCGGTGTTTATGTTGATGACTGAATGTTGTGCGGTGTCGTGTGCATGTGTATGTTGTGTACGTACTGTCGTGTGCATGTGTATGTTGTGTACGTACTGTCGTGTGCATGTGTATGTTGTGTACGTACTGTCGTGTGCATGTGTATGTTGTGTACGTACTGTCGTGTGCATGTGTATGTTGTGTACGTACTGTCGTGTGCATGTGTATGTTGTGTACGTACTGTGACGTGTGCATGTGTATGTTGTGTACGTACTGTGACGTGTGCATGTGTATGTTGTGTACGTACCGTGTCGGGTGCATGTGTATATTGTGTACTTACTGTGTCGTGTGCATGTGTATGTTGTGTACGTACTGTGACGTGTGCATCTGTATGTTGTCACGGTGTCCCGTGGTCTGGTGGCAAGAGGGATGGTGACTGTCCACTGTTGGTAAGACAGTGGGATGGTGACTGTCCACTGTTGGTAAGACAGTGGGATGGTGACTGTCCACTGTTGGTAAGACAGTGGGATGGTGACTGTCCACTGTTGGTAAGACAGAGGGATGGTGACTGTCCACTGTTGGTAAGACAGAGGGATGGTGACTGTCCACTGTTGGTAAGACAGAGGGATGGTGACTGTCCACTGTTGGTAAGACAGAGGGATGGTGACTGTCCACTGTTGGTAAGATAGTGTGATGGTGACTGTCCACTGTTGGTAAGACAGAGAGATGGTGACTATCCACTGTTGGTAAGATAGTGTGATGGTGACTGTCCACTGTTGGTAAGACAGAAGGATGGTGACTATCCACTATTGGTAAGACAGTGTGATGGTGACTGTCCACTGTTGGTAAGACAGTGGGATGGTGACTGTCTACTGTTGGTAAGACAGAGGGATGGTGACTGTCCACTGTTGGTAAGACAGTGGGATGGTGACTGTCCACTGTTGGTAAGACAGAGGGATGGTGACTATCCACTGTTGGTAAGACAGTGGGATGGTGACTGTCTACTGTTGGTAAGACAGTTTGATAGTGACTGTCCACTGTTGGTAAGACAGAGGGATGGTGACTGTCCACTGTTGGTAAGACAGAGGGATGGTGACTGTCCACTGTTGGTAAGACAGAGGGATGGTGACTGTCCACTGTTGGTAAGACAGAGGGATGGTGACTGTCCACTGTTGGTAAGACAGAGGGATGGTGACTGTCCACTGTTGGTAAGACAGAGGGATGGTGACTGTCCACTGTTGGTAAGACAGAGGGATGGTGACTGTCCACTGTTGGTAAGACAGTGGGATGGTGACTGTCTACTGTTGGTAAGACAGTGGGACGGTGACTATCCACTGTTGGTAAGACAGTGGGATGGTGACTGTCCACTGTTGGTAAGACAGAGGGATGGTGACTGTCCACTGTTGGTAAGACAGTGGGATGGTGACTGTCCACTGTTGGTAAGACAGTGGGATTGTGACTGTTACGAGCCTTAAACAATGAAATTATCTGTATTACTGGCTGATTAATTGGGTTTTAAGCCTATCGACTGCACGAGGGTCTACAAGTAACATTTTTCACTACCAAACAAGAATAGGAATTAAAATAAGGGTTAAAATAGGGATTAAAGTAAATTCTCTGCATGCATACGTCGAGGGATATACACCTCTTGATGTGCATATTCTATGATGCTTAACAATTCGCAAAATGAGGTAAATTATTTTGTAAATAATTTCGCCCGTTTGCGAATTGTTAAGCATTTATTATTTTTTTTTTTTGGTTTTGTTTGTTTGTGTGTTTTTCTTAATGTTATAATGACATCTGTTTACTGTTTACAAAGATGAAATAAATGTAAATGTTTGTACGTAATACAAAATAATATAATCATTGACAATAATAATAATCATTTATAAATATTCTGTTATGTTATTTTAATATTAGTTATTTAGTTAGCTTGATTCATTAATTTGGTTCGTTAGTTATTTTGTTTTATTAGTTATTTAGTTTGGTTCATTAGCTATTTAGTTCGTTAGTTATTTAGTTTGTTCGTTAGTTATTTTGTATAGTTCGTTAGTTATTTATTTCGGTTGGTTCGTTATTTAATTTGGTTCGTTATTTAGTTTGGTTCGTTATATAGTTTACTTGGTTAGATAGGTAAGTCTGGACACCTGTGCAACAGTTGCATATCTTTCTTGTTGATTGGGACGTTCGTGACTCCAGTGATTCACATACGGCTAATCATTAGCTTCTTCGAATCAATCCCTTGAAGCTAAATTGAGAATCACGTTGCTGGAAATGCATTAGCTATGGTTAATTGGGGTTTAAAGCCTATCGACTACAAGATTATTAAAAACTATTAAGGTAATGAGAGATTGTAATAAATAAAGTAACTAAAGAACAAAACAAAGTTAATAATAACTGACGAACCGAGAAAAATTAAGTCGAGACTTAGTATATTTACGTAGCTGCAGCTGGTAAGTTAGGCGGAGGGAGACTTGAGTCTCAACCACTCGCCCACGCGGGTTTAGGGCCTCGCATGATAACGTTCTGTACACGTCCTGTCTTGATGTGCAGTTACACTGGGATGTGTTTTTGTAATATGCACTGCGTCGTTCTTACAAACCCCCCCCCTCCCCACATAACATCTCCCCCCTTCCCCACATAACACCTCCCCCTTCCCCACATAACAACTCCCCCTCCCCACATAACACCTTCCCCCCTCTGCTAAGTTTAGCTGTTGAATCCCTTGAGGCTTCTACCCCCAATCCTTATACCCTCCCCTCTCCCCCTTCCCCCCTGACCCTTCCCCCTGACCCTCCCCCTGACCCTCCCCCTCCACCAAGGCTTGCTAAACATGTATACATTCCACACTTGCCTGAGTGTAAACCACGTGTGGTACTCAATCAGTCTCGGGTAAACTTAAGTTATGTAAAGTCCTAGAGTGGCTTGGGTAAATTGCCGGCTTGGGATCCCCCATTGGTGATATAAACTCGTGTCGGTTGGCATTATGGCTTTATTATGGCTTAAACCTGCATAACAGACGACAGGTGTAGACCGATGACATCTGTGTGTAGTAGACACATTTCAGTCCAGTTGACCTGATTCCTTTCTACCCTCATGGGAAACCTTGACAGGTCTCTATCCTGCCAAGTCTTGATGAGCGGGGCTGGGATACCTTGGGTGGCATGCCTGCAGCCAACAACAACAGGCTGAATTGCCTGGCTTTCAACCAGAGGGGAAGGGGTGGATTTCGCCTGATACCGGAAGCATCAACAGGAAACTGGAATGAAGAAGAACACACACACGCTGTCTAGAACACACACACACACGCTGTCTAGAACACACACACACGCTGTCTAGAACACACAACACACACGCTGTCTAGAACACAAACACACACGCTGTCTAGAACACACACACGCTGTCTAGAACACAAGCACACACGCTGTCTAGAACACACACACGCTGTCTAGAACACACACACGCTGTCTAGAACACACACACGCTGTCTAGAACACACACACGCTGTCTAGAACACACACACGCTGTCTAGAACACACACACGCTGTCTAGAACACACACACGCTGTCTAGAACACACACACACACACGCTGTCTAGAACACATACACACGCTGTCTAGAACACACACACACGCTGTCTAGAACACACACACGCTGTCTAGAACACACACACGCTGTCTAGAAACACACACACACGCTGTCTAGAACACACACACACACGCTGTCTAGAACACACACACACACGCTGTCTAGAACACACACACCTGTCTAAACACACACGCTGTCTAGAACACACACACACGCTGTCTAGAACACACACACACGCTGTCTAGAACACACACACGCTGTCTAGAACACACACACACGCTGTCTAGAACACACACACACGCTGTCTAGAACACACACACACGCTGTCTAGTCAGACACACACACGCTGTCTAAAACACACACACGTCAGAACACACACGCTGTCTAGAACACACACGCTGTCTAGAACACACACACGCTGTCTAGAACACACACACACGCTGTCTAGAACACAACACACACGCTGTCTAGAACACACACACGCTGTCTAGAACACACACACGCTGTCTAGAACACACACACACGCTGTCTAGAACACACACACACGCTGTCTAGAACACACACACACACGCTGTCTAGAACACACACACGCTGTCTAGAACACACACACACACACGCTGTCTAGAACACACACACACGCTGTCTAGAACACACACACACGCTGTCTAGAACACATACACACGCTGTCTAGAACACACACACACACGCTGTCTAGAACACACACACACACGCTGTCTAGAACACACACACACACACGCTGTCTAGAACACACACACACACGCTGTCTAGAACACACACACACACGCTGTCTAGAACACACACACACACGCTGTCTAGAACACACACACACACGCTGTCTAGAACACACACACACACGCTGTCTAGAACACACACACACACGCTGTCTAGAACACACACACACGCTGTCTAGAACACACACACACTGTCTAGAACACACACGCTGTCTAGAACACACACACACTGTCTAGAACACACACACGCTGTCTAGAACACACACTGTCTAGAACACACACACGCTGTCTAGAACACACACACGCTGTCTAGAACACACACACGCTGTCTAGAACACACACACGCTGTCTAGAACACACACACGCTGTCTAGAACACACACACGCTGTCTAGAACACAAACACGCTGTCTAGAACACAAACACACTGTCTAGAACACACACACACACAGTCTAGAACACACACGCTGTCTAGAACACACACACACGCTGTCTAGAAGTGCCTTTGATAAATGGTAACACACATTGGATAGAATAATTGTGCTAACAGGACCAATGTCTATGAAACCAGATGTAAAATTTGAGCCATAGAGAAGTTATTTCCAGATTACTATTGTAGTTATGTATAACAAAGAGAATCTGGAGGCTCATCCTGAGGTCGTGTGAGCCGCTTGCGACACTCTAGGGTCGTGTGAGCCGCTTGCGACGCGCTGCGGTCGTGAGAACCACTAGCGACGCGCTGCGGTTGTGAGAGCCACTAGAGAGTGGAGTCTTCCACGTCAGTAATAGGAAGGTGGGTTAAGAATCCCTTCATTTCGAGTCCAGGTGACTAAGTTTGTGTTTAGTTACCTCGGCAGCAACTAGATGTCGCTGGCTCCGTCGCAACGAATTACACACCTTCTCTTCCACCCTTCCCCCCTCCCAATGCGAAGTTTTGACTCACGAATGAAAAACGAGGTCCCACCCTACGAAAATAACCCAGTCGCTTTTAAACCTCGCTAAAACAGTCACCCATTTGACTGTCTTAGCAACAGTGCAATGTTGACTGTTGCAAAGGATGCAGCTTCACTAGCGCTCTGGTGGAAGCCTCTGAAACTATATTGGGTAGAAAAAAAGGAACGAAAATCTAGAAAAGACTTAGCAGAGAACTAGAAAAAAACGAGAGAAAATAAAGTAAATAAGAATACAAGGTGAAGAAAGGAAGGAATATTACCAGTAGAGGAACAAATAGAAAAAAAAGGTTGATAAAAATTAGACACAGGAAAGAACAAGAGGAGAGGAAGAATTAGAGAATGAGAAACATGAAGTACTACAAAGTACCACTATGAAGTAGTACTAAGTACTACTAAGTACTAAGTATTACTAAGTGCTACTAAGTACTACTAAGTACTAAGTACTATTATGTACTAGGTAGTACTAAGTACTAATAAGTACTAAGTAGTACTAAGTAGTACTAAGTGCTACTAAGTAGTACTAAGTGCTACTAAGTACTACTAAGTACTAAGTGCTACTAAGTGCACTAGTACTACTAATTAATGTACTAGGTAGTACTAAGTGCTAATAAGTCTAAGTACTACTAAGCTAAGTACTACATGTACTAGGTAGTACTAAGTACTAAACTAAAGTTAAGTACTAAGTGCTCTAAGTAAGTACAGTCTACTAAGTACTACTAAGTACTACTAGTGCTACTAAGATAGCTACTAAGCTACTATGTACTAGGTAGTACTAAGTACATAAGCTATAAGCTACTAAGTACTAAGTATACTTAAGGTAGTACTAAGTACTAATAGTACTAAGTAGTACTAAGTAGTACTAAGTGCTACTAAGTACTACTAAGTACTAAGTGATACTAAGTGCTACTAAGTACTACTAAGTACTACTATGTACTAGGTAGTACTAAGTACTAATAAGTACTAGGTAGTACTAAGTACTACTAAGTACTAATGTACTAAGTGATACTAAGTACTAAGTGATACTAAGTACAAGTAACTAAGTACTACAAGCTAGTACTAAGTAGACTAATTGCTACTATAGTACTAAGTAGCTACTAAGTACTAAGTAGTACTAAGTAGTACTAAGTACTAAGTAGTACTAAGTACTAAGTAGTACTAAGTACTAAGTAGTACTAAGTACTAAGTAGTACTAAGTACTAAGTAGTACTAAGTACTAAGTAGTACTAAGTACTAAGTAGTACTAAGTACTAAGTACTATATATAGTAGTACTAAGTCTAAGTAGTACTAATGTAGTACTAAGTACTACTAAGTACATACATAGTACAAGTACTAAGTACTAATAGTACTACAGTAGTACTAGTGTACAGTAAATTACTACAAGTACTAAGTACTAAGTAAATACTCAAGTACTACTAAGTACTAAGTACTACCAAGACTAATACAGTACTATACCATATGAAGTACTACTACCAAGTACTAAGTACTACTACCAAGTACTAAGTACTACTACGAAGTACTAAGTACTACTACCAAGTACTAAGTACTACTACCAAGTACTAAGTACTACTACCACGTACTAGGTAATTAGAGAATGAGAAACACGAAGTACTTCTCTTTGTAAAGACAAAGAGAAGAGTAGACATCAGTAAAGAAGAATTTCCAATAAATAACCCAGTGGGTTAATAACCCAGGGAGAGCAGAAAGCCAATGTGGCTTATTGTTTGTTACCTCCTTAGAATTGTTCTTCCCCAAGATGCGAGGTTCAGTAACACCCTGGTACCTAGTTACTGCTAGGTAAACATGGGCAGTAAGTGTAATAAGGCTATCACCCTGGTACCTAGTTACGGCTAGGTGAACAGTCGCAGTAGGTGTAAGGAGACGGGATTCCTCTTAGGTGCGGACAAATCTGAGAGAAGTTGATTATCATGTTTAATTTCTACAAACTCCTGCACACTGTCGTTCCTGCCTCGAAATTTCTGAAAAATGAGAGATCCCGCAAGGCTAAGGCGCGCCATCTATTGAGTGTAAGTGCTACTATCCTGCCAGCGCCATCTGTTGAGTGTGATTGCCACTATTACGCCAACTACTGTGGGAGTGTTATGTTGCCACCGCCACGTTATTTATTGTGAATCAGCATTATGCTGCCGATGTCATTGAGCATCAAACCTAGACAATGAATGTCACCTATCGTTTACTCACCTATGAGTGGAAGCAGGGGTCGATCCTTAGCTCCTGGCTCCGCCTCTTCGCTGATCGCTACTAGGTCCACTCTCTCCCTGCTCCAAGAGCCCTATCGTACCTGCAAGTGCCATCTATGAGTAACAATGCAATGCTTCCAGTGCCACTTATTGAGAATCAGCAGTACTATACTGTCAGTACCATCTGCCGAGCATCAGTGTTACTATGCTGCCCTCTCTTATCTATTTAGTCTCACCGCCACTATGCTAGACGTGCCATCTATCGCATTAAACTTACTACAATATGCGTTCTATCTATCGAAAATCAGCGTTACTACTCCCTCAATAAAAACTCATACTTCTTGAATTATTGTAGGGTAACGATCTTGCAAAGACGGGAGTGAAGGGAAAGGGAAAAGGGAATGGGGCAAGTGGAAGGGAAAAGTGGACTAAAAAAATCCCTCTCAAAAATACTAAAAATAAATCCTAAAATCCTTAAATAAATCCTAAAATCCTAAAATAAATCCTAAAAATCCTAAAATCCTAAAATAAATACTAAAATAAATCCTAAAATCCTAAAATAAATACTAAAATACTAAAAATAAATGCTTAAAATAACTAAAATAAATACTAATATACTAAAAATGCTAAAAATAAATTCTAAAAAATAAATGCCTAAAATAAAATAAATGACAAAAATATTGACAATTGAAGAAATCACAATAAAATGCGTGACTGCAAATACATAAAACTACCACAGTGAAAAATCGACAAAAAAAAACAACAACTGAATGCTCTCATATTCTCACACATCTTCAGATATTTTTGTTCTGGTATTTTTATATATATTGATAATCAGGTGTTGTTTTGAATTAGTTGTAACTTATGTAATCTACCCTGTATCCACCCCTTCCCCCCCCCCCCCCGTCTCCTGCCTCTCCTAGCCAGGTCGTGCATAATAGATTAAAGGAATAGTTGAGGATCTCAACTCATTTCGGCAGAGAAACTCTCCCAGTGGCAGGTGTTTGTTTCGACAGGCGGGGAATTTAACGCGTAAACAACGTGCGAAAGTTGACGCTTTTATTCCTGCCAGTATGACGGTAATTATAAAGATTCTGCCTGCTACATCTCTCTAAATTATGGATGCCGACGCCTCCTGTTCTCTTGTTCTTCCTCATCCTCTTCCTCTTCTCTCCTTCTTCTCTCTTCCTGTACTCTTCCTCTTGGTCTTCTGCTCCTTGTCCTCGTCGAAGGTCCTCTTCCTCCACTAGCTTTCATCGTGATGGAGGACTCGGGTGGCGAGGAACAGAAGGAGAAAGAAAGAGAAGATGAGGAGAGGAGATAAGAAGAGCAGAAGAGAAGGAGGAAGAGGAGTAGAAGAGGAGTAGAGGAGGAGTAGAAGAAGAAGAGGAGTAGAAGAAGAGGAGGAGTAGAAGAGGAGGAGGAGTAGAAGAGGAGGAGGAGTAGAAGAGGAGGAGGAGTAGAAGAAGAAGAGGAGTAGAAGAAGAAGAGGAGTAGAAGAAGAAGAGGAGTAGAAGAAGAAGAGGAGTAGAAGAAGAAGAGGAGTAGAAGAAGAAGAGGAGTAGAAGAAGAAGAGGAGTAGAAGAAGAAGAGGAGTAGAAGAAGAAGAGGAGTAGAAGAAGAAGAGGAGTAGAAGAAGAAGAGGAGTAGAGAAGAAGAGGAGTAGAAGAAGAAGAGGAGTAGAAGAAGAAGAGGAGTAGAAGAAGAGGAGGAGTAGAGGAGTAGAAGAAGAGGAGGAGTAGAAGAAGAAGAGGAGTAGAAGAAGAAGAGTAGAAGAAGAAGAAGAGGAGTAGAAGAAGAAGAGGAGTAGAAGAAGAGGAGGAGTAGAAGAAGAAGAGGAGTAGAAGAAGAAGAGAGAGAAGTAGAAGGAGGAGAGGAGTAGAAGAAGAAGAGTAGAAGAAGGAGAGGAGTAGAAGAAGAGGAGTAGAAGAAGGAGAGGAGTAGAAGAAGAGGAGTAGACGAAGGAGATGAGTAGAAGGAGGAGAGGAGTAGAAGAAGGAGAGGAGTAGAAGAAGGAGAGGAGTAGAAGAAGGAGAGGAGTAGAAGAAGGAGAGGAGTAGAAGAAGGAGAGGAGTAGAAGAGGAGGAGGAGTATAAGAAGAGGAGGAGGAGTAGAAGAAAGAGGAGGAGACCCACTCGCTAGCCTATACACTGACTTAAGACTCATCCAAGGGTACCTTGGATGAGTCCTGAGATAGATGTGGTTGGGTGAGCAGTAAGATAATTGTGGTTGGGTGAGCAGTAAGATAATTGTGGTTGGAAGAAAGTTAAAATAATTGTTGTTGATAAAGCAGTAAGATTGGTCTGACTGGAAGAGCGTTAAATCTGGGTTCAGTCAGAAATGCTGGAATCTGGCGAAGGCTTATACTATGGGAGTCGAGGTGACGGGTTCCAAGTATTTAAGTTTCTATCAGTGCGTAGAGCTCCAGCGACATGAAGCTCTAGCATCATGGCTTCTGTATAGAACTTCCTCTCTCCAGGTTAGTGGATGTACATCCAAGTTTACCTAAGAGTGTCTGGGTGATGGGAATGTTTGTTTATCATGGGTGAGGGGAGGAAGCTGTAGGTAGGAAGATGGGTGGTAGCGAAAGAATGGTTAAGAAGAGTGTGTGGAAGAAGAAAGGTGGATAGGGTAGACAGCGATATAGGTGGGAGAGTAGAGGAAAAAAGAGAAAGGGGTAAGTGAAAGTTGTTTAGCATTCGTGTTGTGGGAGGGTAAAAAGTGAGGTGAAAGGGTTGTAGACATTCTCTGTCCTAGTGTTTGCTTTTCCATCGTTTTACTATCACAAGGGAGGATAGTGGTGTCCTGGTGAGGATAGTGGTGTCCTGGAGAGGACGCTATAGTGGGCGGTGTGTATCCTTGTGTTCTCATCTTGCATTTCCCCTATAGCGACCTGCTTAACCTCAGCAAAACTGCGCCTCTTCTGAAGAAGTGACCTGCTGCCTTACATGTTAGAATGCTGCTCTCTCCCTCTGCTATTATGGTCCAGGAAATCAGACATTTCCGTTAGGTCTTTATCGCTGGGTAAGTCCTAACTCCCACCTCTGACCAAGGAAAAAATGTGAAGTAAAGTTGTGAGATCAGTGTCCAGAGTGACCATGAGTTTATTATGGCAATGTTTGTTATGATATATATTGTGACGAATATAACTGAGCATGATGTATACACGTCATGTTCGGCTTGTGTAGTCGGATGATGGTGGGGACGATGGTGGTGATGGGGGTAGTGGTAATCGAGATGGTGATTGAGGTGGGGACCGTAGTGGTGGTTTCTTGGAGTCCCCGATGGATACGAACGAAGTGCCCTCCTGCGGAAAAATGATCATCTCGAGGATCTGACAGCAGTTCCGTCCACTGAGTATTACTAACTGATCAACATAGCTCTTTTGATCCTCTTTTCGACTATAGCTTTTTAATGGCTGGTCACGTTCATATAGGATTATCGTACCCATCTATTAGTACCCACTGCGGCCATTTTTCTTGTTGTGGTAATAAACCCCTACTGGTGTAGACCTAATGAAAAAAAATCTCGATAAAAAATATCGAGCCGCCCCGAAGAGACTGCGGAAGAGGAAAATGAGAATAACGATAACAGTAGTTACGAAGAATCAGATTCCGTTACTCTGACGATGTCTTTGATTATTTCGAATAAATTGAAGGAGAATGAAGACAGCAACTGCAGTGGCTACTTCCACTAGCCATTAAAAACTATGGTGGACGATAGTAGTCCGTCTGATTCGTCGTAACTCTCGTCTGATTCGTCGTAACTCTCGTCTGATTCGTCGTAACTCTCGTCTGATTCGTCGTAACTCTCGTCTGATTCGTCGTAACTCTCGTCTGATTCGTCGTCTGATTCGTCGTCTGATTCGTCGTAACTCTCGTCTGATTCGTCGTAACTCTCGTCTGATTCGTCGTAACTCTCGTCTGATTCGTCGTAACTTTCGTCTGATTCGTCGTAACTCTCGTCTGATTCGTCGTAACTCTCGTCTGATTCGTCGTAACTCTCGTCTGAGATTGAAACCGCACAAAACCACCAAAGAAAATTAAAATTAGTATAGAAGAAAACGTGAAAAACAAATATGATATATTCTTCGTGAAGTCGTGACATGAGTCTTAGCCAGATGGTGACCTGTCACTGCCTCCTGAAGGAGTCTCTGAGTTTCTACAAGTGATGTACCATCTACAGCCCTATGGTAGGGGCAGCTCTATGACATGGGCAGCTCTATGGCAGTGGCAGCTCTATGGCAGGGGTAGCTCTATGGAAGGCAGCCTTATCACAAGGGCTCGGCGTCACGAAATCGTAATAACACGGTTGGAAACAAAGCAGGGAACGGGTGGGGTTTGAACGCATGGCAAGTGTCCTGAAACTCCCAGGTCAGTGGTTAACGCACTGACCTGTGAGTTTTAGAACTCGCTTGCCATGGGTTTAGACTAGTTCCACGGATCAAGCACGGGTACGGTGAGAATATGCACAGGTGATGTAGCAGATGAAATCATCTTAGAGGTTCTGTAGCTGGAGCACAACACGTCGTCTTGGGTTCAGGTGGTGTCCTGGGCCTAATGTGTACGACGGTGTTGTCATCTCCAACCCAGGATGCGACCCACACCAGTCGACTAAAACCCAGGTTCCCATTTTACTGATGGGTGAACATAGACAACCGGTGAAAGGGAACACGTCCAATGTTTCTATCCTCTCCGGGAATCGAACCAGGACACTTGCCGTGTGAAGCGAGAACTTTAGCCACCAAGCCACTTGGAAAGTTTAAGTGGTGTTGGTACAACAAGCGTCAAGGTCGCATCTCTGGTGTCTAAGGTCTGGTGTTCCCGCTGGTATGAATCTCTCGACTCTCTCAAAAACTCAGCTCCATTGAAGCCAAAGCACCTGAGTGACTCAGGAGACTGTGTGGGATCTAATATCATGGAAAACAAAAAGACTTTCCAATAAAATTATTAACAAAACAGTCAATAAACTAGGGAAAGCGGAAAGCCAGCAGTAACAATGTGGATTATAGTACCTGCGAGGTGAACACCAGCAACAGGTGTACACGAGCAGCAGGTGTACACGAGCAGCAGGTGTACACGAGCAGCAGGTGTACAGAGAGAGAGTTCCTCCCAGGTTTAGTAAATCTGAGAGAGTTGATGTATCGTCTTTAATTACTCAAAATTCCTGCACTCTGCCCGTTATTTTTTTTTTTTTTTGGAATGGGTTATTCGCACATCAGTGGTCACTGGTGGTACAGTGATCACTGGTGGTAGAGTGGTCACTGGTGGTACAGTGGTCACTGGTGGTACAGTGGTCACTGGTGGTACAGTGGTCACTGGTGGTACAGTGGTCACTGGTGGTACAGTGGTCACTGGTGGTAGAGTGGTCACTGGTGGCTCAGTGATCACGAGTGGTACAGTGGTCACTGGTGGCTCAGTGGTCACTGGGGGTACAGTGGTCACGGGTGGTACAGTGGTCACTGGTGGCACAGTGGTCACTGGTGGTACAGTAGTCACGAGTGGTACAGTGGTCACTGGTGGTACAGTGGTCACTGGTGGCTCAGTGGTCACTGGTGGTACAGTGGTCACGAGTGGTACAGTGGTCACTGGTGGCTCAGTGGTCACTGGTGGTACAGTGGTCACGAGTGGTACAGTGGTCACTGGTGGTACAGTGGTCACTGGTGGTACAGTGGTCACTGGTGGCTCAGTGGTCATGAGTGGTACAGTGGTCATGAGTGGTACAGTGGTCACTGGTGGCTCAGTGGTCACTGGTGGTACAGTGGTCACGAGTGGTACAGTGGTCACGGGTGGTACAGTGGTCACTGGTGGCACAGTGGTCACTGGTGGTACAGTGGTCACTGGTGGTACAGTGGTCACTGGTGGCTCAGTGATCACGAGTGGTACAGTGGTCACTGGTGGTACAGTGGTCACTGGTGGTACAGTGGTCACTGGTAGTACACTGGTCACTGGTGGCACAGTGGTCACTGGTGGTACAGTGGTCACTGGTAGTACACTGGTCACTGGTGGCTCAGTGGTCACTGGTGGTACAGTGGTCACTGGTGGTACAGTGGTCACTGGTGGCTCAGTGATCACGAGTGGTACAGTGGTCACTGGTGGTACAGTGGTCACTGGTGGTACAGTGGTCACTGGTAGTACACTGGTCACTGGTGGCACAGTGGTCACTGGTGATACACTGGTCACTGGTGGACAGTGGTCACTGGTGGTACAGTGGTCACTTGTGGCACAGTGGTCACTTGTGGCACAGTGGTCACTGGTGGCACAGTGGTCACTGGTGGTACACTGGTCACTGGTGGTACACTGGTCACTGGTGGCACAGTGGTCACTGGTGGCACAGTGGTCACTGGTGGTACAGTGGTCACTGGCGGTACAGTGGTCACTATTGGTACAGTGGTCACTAGTGGTACAGTGGTTACTAGTGGTACAGTGGTCACTGGTAATACAGTGGTCACTAGTGGTACAGTGGTCACTGGTGGTACAGTGGTCACTGGTGGCTCAGTGATCACAGTGGGTACAGTGGTCACTGGTGGCTCAGTGATCACGGGTGGTACAGTGGTCACTGATGGTACAGTGGTCACTGGTGGCTCAGTGGTCACGGGTGGTACAGTGGTCACTGGTGGTACAGTGATCATGGGTGGGACAGTGGTCACTGGTGGCTCAGTAGTCACTGGTGGTACAGTGGTCACTGGTGGTACAGTGGTCACTGGTAGTACAATGGTCATTGGTGGCTCAGTGATCACGGGTGGTACAGTGATCACGGGTGGCTCAGTGATCACGGGTGGTACAGTGATCACGGGTGGTACAGTGATCACGGGTGGTACAGTGATCACGGGTGGTACAGTGATCATGGGTGGTACAGTGGTCACCAGTGGGACAGTGATCACGGGTGGTACAGTGATCACGGGTGGTACAGTGATCACGGGTGGTACAGTGATCACGGGTGGTACAGTGATCACGGGTGGTACAGTGATCACGGGTGGTAAAGTGATCACGGGTGGTACAGTGATCACGGGTGGTACAGTGATCACGGGTGGTACAGTGATCACGGGTGGTACAGTGATCACGGGTGGTACAGTGATCACGGGTGGTACAGTGATCACGGGTGGTATAGTGATCACGGGTGATACAGTGACCATGGGTGGTACAGTGGCCACGGGTGGTACAGTGATCACGGGTGGTACAGTGGCCACGGGTGGTACAGTGGCCACGGGTGGTACAGTGATCACGGGTGGTACAGTGATCACGGGTGGTATAGTGATCACGGGTGGTATAGTGATCACGGGTGGTACAGTGATCACGGGTGGTACAGTGATCACGGGTGGTATAGTGATCACGGGTGATACAGTGGCCACGGGTGGTACAGTGGCCACGGGTGGTAGAGTGATCACGGGTGGTAGAGTGATCACGGGTGGTAGAGTGGCCACGGGTGGTACAGTGATCACGGGTGGTACAGTGATCACGGGTGGTATAGTGATCACGGGTGGTACAGTGGCCACGGGTGGTACAGTGGCCACGGGTGGTACAGTGGCCGCAGGTGGTACATGGTTTTTTAAGTAAATAGACTTTGAAGAAGCTTACTTCATCTTGCAAACCTTCACATTCTATTAAGAATATATTGATACTTTCTTGAAATTCCTTCTATGAAGAATTCAACTTCAATGTTGCTTTTAAAAATCTCTTTATTTAAAAACATTTGATTAAGAATTCCCCAGAAAATGCTGATGGTTTAGTCTATAAGATCACATGGGCAAACCTAAAAAGTTTTCAATTAGATGATAACTGTACAAATATACCATGGAAACTGGGCAGGAGTCTAATGCTTTATTTATTCATCAGATTTTAATCACCCACTGACTAGTTACAAACTGAGAAAGTTGTTACATGCAAATTAGTGGTTGAACATAATATAACCGAGCTTAATAAAAGAAAGTACAGACTATAATATGAACACAAATAAGTTCAAGAATATTTAAACTACTCATCTTCACCCGGCATTGTTTATTGTTGATCATGGGCCAGTAGGCCAGTAGGCTCATGATCCATAAGTGATCATGGGCCTACTGGCCCATGATCCATAAGTGAAGTACTACTCATCCTTTTGTTAGTTACATTACTCTCTTCCTTGAAAACGGGAGTGAGAGAACACGAAAGCGCGTCGAATTCTATTACAATTCACTGTGGTTAAATTGCTTAATAATATATATATGTTATATATATATATATATATATATATATATATATATATATATATATATATATATATATATATATATATATATATATATATATATATATATATATAAATATATATATATATTAAAATAAGAGAAGTAAAGGCCAGGTAGGCAGAAGCAGCAGAGACAAGTCAATAATAAAGACGGCTACAGGTAGAGCTCATTCAATTAGAGAGGGGTGGAGGGACAACTCACTCATTTATGACGTAGCTGCAATATTCACCTGGGCTGACCTTCCCACCAGCTCCTGCCCGACCTCTCATGTCTTCTTGATAACCTAACCTCAGGTCACTGGTATTGCGGGGGGAGGGTTTGTGTTGGGGGATTGGGGTACTTGTTGTAATAGTGGTGATGCTTGAGAGCTTTTTCCTTCTTTCGAACTTTTTAATTGATATGTATTGCCATTTTCTTTCTGGTGTGTATGTGTCTGTGTGTCTGTGCCTATGCGTGTCTGTGTAGAAGCTTTGGCTTTGCTTGTCTTAGCTGTTGTGTCCATCTCAATCTTATTTTTTTTAAGCTTTCCTCCTTACTTGAAGTTAGCCATTGATTACCTTTCTCTAAGCTCACCTGCTCTCCATGGCTAAGCTAAACCTGTACTTCCTGCTGCTCCCTCTGTATTCGACTGAAGAAGCCTACTGTGTAGGCGAAAAGTTTCGGAATAGAGATACCTAACTGTTGCACATGTGTCTTATTTAGCAACTTCCTCCATGCTTTTATGTTCGTATATTTTGCCACATTACATTGATGATGTTGCTTTGGGTCGTCCCAGTGTTCTTTTTTTTATATATTTTCCCATGGGTTGGTACAAAGTTATCTTTCACTATTTTCCTGGTTGAAAGCTACAGCTGCTCCCTCTAGACCGTACACTAAATTTATCTCCGGATTATTCTTGTTGGAAAATGCCTCATCCCTTCGTTATCACATTTCCTGAACATTACTCTTGCTGTTTATCTAATTTTTCCTCCTCCTTTTGATTTCCAATTTACATTGAAAGTCATTCTATATTTTATCTATGCTTGCTTTACCGGAGGTGAAAACAAGGTTCAGTCTTCCTGGTTCATCATTTTCTCGTCATTTCTCAAACTTACACTTCTGGGCTAAAATCTCAAACTATTATTATTGTAGCTTTTGTTTTGTTTGCTCCCTCTGCCATCTTTTAAATGATGTTATTGCTGTATTATTTTTTTATCACACTCTTGCCTGCTGCTATTTTCGGGTGGATTGTAGATGACCGAAATAAAAAGTTTAGGACCTTTCTCAATAACTGAATTAGCTTTATAATGTGACACCTAATCGCAGCCTACAATCAAAATTTCGTCGAATCACAACTTATTTCTTGATCAGAAGGGCTCCTTCTCGTCCTCCTCCTCGACTTAGTTTTTGTGGAAGCAATGGAGTCTGATATCTGTTCTTTTACTCGTTCGCTTAATTCATGGGTTTTATTAGCAATCCCATCAATGGCAGTGTGCACTACTTTGACCTTACTGTCTAGCCAGGAGAGGAGAGGAGCTTACGACGACGTTTCGGTCCGACTTGGACCATTTACAAAGTCATACTAGCAGAAAAAGAGAGATGGAGATAGTAAACATGGGCCAGCTGACAGGGACGGGACAAGAGAGGCGGGAGGAATAGTGATGGTAGTGGTAAGGCAGATATTGGTAGTAGTAGTGGTAGGGGTAAGGCTGGAAGTGTGACTTTGTAAATGGTCCAAGTCGGACCGAAACGTCGTCTTAAGCTCCTCTCTATGTGAGGGTTATTTGTGTATTGTTACAGTCACGGTATTGTGACTTTTTTGTTCGTCTGATACTGATGACTGTGGATATGACGAGTGACGCTGTCTGTGATGGAAGTGGCACCCTGGGGAAGGGGTGATGAGTTTCTTAAGGGAAAATAGAGTGGTAGGAAGGTGCTGGGGTGGTAATGATAGGTGTAGCCTTGACACCTATCATTTCTTTCTTTTTTTATCCTATTCTTCCCATCCCTTCTTTATCCCTCCTCCCTTTCCTGCTACTCTTCGCCCACCTAAGACTACTTTACCTTCCCTCTCACCTTCCCTCCTCCCATCCCACTCACTCTCCCTTCCCTCTTACAATCCCCTCTCACTTCTCCCTTCCCTCCTGTCCCCTTTCTTTCCTTGTTTTTCCTGCCTGTTCCATTCATCGTCTGCCCTGCCACTAACTTCTCGTGTTCTGCCTAATTCCCTCTCCGTTCCATTAACTTCTCCCCTCCTGCGTCCGCCTGTTCTCTCTCCCTCCCCGTTATTCTCCTCTTTCTTTCCACCTATCTTCCTCTCACCTCTTTTATCCCTGGCCTTTTCTGACATCCTACCTCCCACTTTCTCTTGATTTTTTTTCACCTTGCAATCCTGCTTCCCCTCGTCTTCCCTCTCTTCTTCTCCTTCTCATCTTCCTTCCCTTTCCTTCTTCGTCTTTCCAACCTCTTCCATTTTTTATCTTCTTTCTCTTCCCTTCTTTCTCTTCCCTTCTTTCTCTTCCCCTCTTTCTATTCCCTTTTTCCCCTTCTCCTTTTCCCTTTAATTTTCTTCCCTCTCTTTTTCTTCCCCCTCTTTCCTTTCTTCTTGACCCATTGGAAGAGGGGAAAATATTAAAGGGGAAAAATCATTCAGAAAACCTTTTAAAGGTAACCCATCGGATGTACCTAATTGTTATCTAATTACGTTACCTAATTATATTACCTAATAGGAGCGTGCTAAAGTATCGGTATCGGAGATTATCGTTCTTTTTATGGTATCGGTGAGTAGCCGATACCAGTCAGTACTATTAAAATATTACCCATGTGTTTAAAATAATTAACATGCACGCACGCACGCACGCACGCGCACGCACGCACGCACGCACACGTACATACATACAAACATACATTCTCTCTCTCAGAAAATTTTATTCTTCCCAAACTCTAATGTTTAAGGCGTCACACTTTTACAATATAACGTAGAAACCTCGCATCCAGAGTCATATTTAAGCAAACATTTGGAATCCTACGACTTGTGAATACGAACAGACACTTCAGAGAGAGAAATCCCCCTAGTTCAAGGATAGGAATCCCTCGGTCGATGGATAGGAATCCCTCGGTGGATGGATAGGAATCCCTCAGTCGAGGGATAGGAATCCCTCAGTCGAGGTGATTGAAATCCCTCAGTCCAGGGATAGGAATCCCTCAGTCCAGGGATAGGAATCCCTCAGTCCAGGGATAGGAATCCCTCAGTCGAGGGGATTGAAATCCCTCAGACACATTAAAGGAAACCCTAGCAATGAAATTCTTAATTACTCATAAAGTTGGATATATTTTTTACATCTGTGAGTTAGTTATGCATTTTTCATTTTGTGTGTGAGCATAAAGTAGTCAGTGATGGCGGGTAATAAACACGAATGTGAGAGTTGTGGGTAATGAAGAATTGGTCATTACAGTAGGGGAGGGGGAGTGTTGACTGGTTGAAGGTGGCGAGGGGGGGGTGTTGTGATTGGTTGAAGGTGGTGAGGGGGTGTTGTGATTGGTTAGTGGTGGTGAGGGGGTGTTTTGGTTAGTGGTGGTGAGGGGGTATTGTGATTGGTTGGTGGTGATGGGGGCGGGTGTTGTGACTGGTTGGTGGTGATGGGGGCTGGTGTTGTGACTGGTTGGTGGTGGTGGGGGTGTTGTGACTGGTTGGTGGTGGTGGGGGTGTTGTGACTGGTTGGTGGTGGTGATGGGGGCGGGTGTTGTCTAGTTGGTGGTGGTGGGGGGTTGTGGCTGGTTGGTGGTGATGGGGAGGTGTTGTGACTGGTTGAAGGTGGTAATGGGGTGTTGTGACTGGTTGACGAAGGTGACAAGGGGGAGGGGATGTACGGGGGTGAGGGAGGGGAGTGAGAGTGGGGAGTGTTATGTCTAAATTTTCTGTTTCCCGTAATATACAGTGCAGGTCTACACTCACCTGTGTTTGTCTACATGTCTTTTTCCCACATACATAAACATGCATAGAAACATTTACGCACATGCGTACATACGCGCACATTACTTACATGTAGAATACGTACATAAATACAGTGTCGTATCCTGAAATAATCGTTAATGGAACTAATAACATTTTTAATAAAAGCGAAGTACGAAAATAAACACACACACGCATTTTATTGATTAATTGACCAATAAAACAGGAAGCAGTAACGTAATATATTATTTAAGGCGCCATTTTAAACATAAATCATTACATCTGCATTCCTCCAAAATATTGTTTACATATACCAGTTATTGGCGACGGAATTTCCTATCATAATTCTGCATTGTTCTGAAGATTTTTGCCAGAATTTATTTTTCAGTTGGTAGAAGGCGAGTACAAATAGGAAGGGGAGTACAAATAGGGTTAGAAGGACGGAAGTTATCAAATAGGAAGGTTGTACAAATGAAGGTAGTACAAATAGGAAGGGGAGTACAAATAGGAAGGGGAGTACAAATAGGAAGGTTAGTACAAATAGGAAGGTTAGTACAAATAGGAAGGCTAGTACAAATAGGAAGGCTAGTACAAATAGGAAGGCTAGTACAAATAGGAAGGTACAAATAGGAAGGCGTACAAATAGGAAGGCAGTACAAATAGGAAGGCAGTACAAATAGGAAGGCAGTACAAATAGGAAGGCGAGTACAAATAGGAAGGCGAGTACAATAGGAAGGCAGTACAAATAGGAAGGCGAGTACAAATAGGAAGGCGAGTACAAATAGGAAGGCGAGTACAAATAGGAAGGCGAGTACAAATAGGAAGCGAGTACAAATGGAAGGCGAGTACAAATAGGAAGGCGAGTACAAATAGGAAGGCGAGTACAAATAGGAAGGCGAGTACAAATAGGAAGGCGAGTACAAATAGGAAGGCGAGTACAAATAGGAAGGCGAGTACAAATAGGAAGGCGAGTACAAATAGGAAGGGCGTCTTTCTCGCGCTCGACTGACGGAGGATCAAGCCTCCACCGCGTCTCGTACTGAATAACCCACGTGGGTTTAGCGCTTAAAATGAATTATTAAAATTATTTAATTATTTGCGACCATTCTTTGAGGGGAATTTCTGGGGAAATGTTTAGCTGGTCTCACAGCAGAGAAGCTGCGCTCCCCGGTCAAATTAGTTCACAAAGGTTACCTACTTCAATGCAAACTTTTTTAAGGTGTGATTTTTAAGTGGCAAATCGAAGAAAATTGATATACCTGGAGAGGGTTTCAGGGATCAATGCCCTTTCCCCTTGACCCGGTCTGTGACCAGGACTCCTGGTGGATCAGGGTCTGTAAACAAGCTCTGGGAAATCTTTCTTGAATTCGCAGTCTGAGGACAAGAATAAAAACTGAGAATCTTCGTGAATTCAAATTTGCCAAATCTAACATTAATCTAAAGTTATTAGTTTAGAATATTATGCAGCCCAATCCCATTCTGTGGGTGATAGTCCAAAGATTACAGAGGCACATAATGGGTCCAGGGACCGGGTACCAATATTCTGACGGCTAAGAATGGTACAGTGATAATGAACCATTTACTAATAAGTGATTTGGTAAAAGTTTCATTGTCGTTGATACAGACATGAACTCAGAGATATGAGAGTGTAGTTTACATGTGGGTATAAGTTACTTGTGATACCCGATATTTAGCAAGATATGGGTGAATTTAGACAAGTTGAAATGCTTGTGTTAGTTACGACAAGTTGAAATGCTTGTGTTAGTTACGACAACTTTAAATGCTTGTGTTAGTTACGACAACTTTAAATGCTTGTGTTAGTTACAAATTTAAATGCTTGTGTTAGTTACGACATAGTCGCAATGGCTGGATAAATTACTTTGACAATAACTGAACATCTGTACAGTGAATTTTCTGAATTCAGGATTTTTTTTTCACCTTTTCTGGACATTTTATGTGTCATTGAACATATGACATTTGACAAGTGAAATGACACGTAACATGTGACATTAATACATGACAACATACGTGAATATAGTCGCACATATATTTGCAAAGATTTTTATGTCACCAGAGTTGTTAAGAAACTTGTTCTTTATTTCCCAGTAAGTTTTGCAGACAAATTTTGTCTTCTCTGAAAATAAGGTTCAAGTTATTTTTGAGATTTATTTTTATATTCAATTTTTTTCTTATAGAGCAGTTGATGCTGGCTGAGAGGAATTCCACAAGTTATGATGACATAGACAATAGTGTTCTAAGTTCCAATATAATTTCACATGTCAGCCATACATACATATATACATGTTGACACACACACATACACACACACATTTAAGAAAGAATTCATTCACGACAATGTATACCGTGTACGTCAGGCCCATAGTGGAGTATGCAGCACCAGTATGGAACCCTGTCAAACACGGAGCTGAGGGGTATGTCCTACGAGGAGAAGTTAAGGGAACTAAACCTGACAACACTGGAGAGAGAGAGAGAGAGAGAGAGAGAGAGAGAGAGAGAGAGAGAGAGAGAGAGGCATGACATATACCGAGAGGAATCGACAGGGTGGATAGGAACAGAATGTTTCAGAGATGGGACGCAGTAACAAGAGGTCACTACTGGAAGCTGAAAACTCAGATGAGTCACATGGATGTTAGGAAGTACTTCTTCAGTCATAGAGTTGTCAGGAAGTGGAACAGTCTGGAGAGTGATGTAGTGGAGACAGGATCCATACATAGCTTCGAGAAGAGGAACGATAAAGCTCATGGAGCAGGGAAAGAGTGACCTAGTAGTTATCAGCGAAGAGGCGGGGCCAGGAGCTATGAATCAACCCCTGCAACCACAAATAGATAAGAAAACACACACACACACCACACACACACCACACACACACACCACACACACACACACACACACACACACAAAACACACCACACACCACCAAACACACACCACACACACCACACACACACACACCACACACACCACACACACCACACACACACACACACACACACACACACACACACACACACACACACACCACACACACACACCACCACACACACACCACACACACACACCACACACACACACACCACACACACACACCACACACACCAAACACACACCACACACACCAAACACACACCACACACACCACACACCACACACACACACACACACCACACACCACACACACACACACACACACACACACACACACACACACCACACACACACACACACACACCACACACACACACACACACCACACACACACACACACACACACACACACACACACACACACACACACACACACACACACCACACACACACCACACACACACACACACACACCACAACACACACAACACACACACACACACACCACACACCACCACACCACACACACACACACACACACACACACACACACCACACCACACACACACACACCACACACACCACACACACACCACACACACACCACACACACACCACACACACACCACACACACACCACACACACACCACACACACCACACACACACCACACACACACACACAAACACTTCACCTCTAAAGGTGGAATGTATGACATTTACTCTCACTATTTAAATGGCAACACATTGAACAGAGAAATATTTTACCAATACGACATTACCAGGTGGTAAAACACTAACACATGTTTGCTTGTGTTTTGCTTGCCAAACACCTGCGTCAGCCACCCGGCTATAAACTCCAGCAAACGGCTTATCGATTTTAGGTAAACAGATATTACATTACATGTGTAGTCGTATCTTATGACTTAAATGTGTTTTTTTAGTGGACATATGTGAGGTCTTTCAACATGCATGAATTTTTGTCTTTCGTTATATATTTATTTTTTTTGTTCGTTGCGTACCTTCCTTGGAGCTCATTGCGAATTCAGTAACGAGAGAGTTTGCTCACAGCGGCCGTGTGTGTGTGTGTGTGTGTGTGTGTGTGTGTGTGTGTGTGTGTGTGTGTGTGTGTGTGTGTTTACCTATTGCTACAGCAGCAGAACGATACTCATGGAGTTCCGTCTTTAATAGTTTTTAAAGTTTATACAATTCCTATGGTAGCGCTACGGTCTCCCCAATTCATTCATTGATCTATCACTCATTGAAAAAAAAAATCATGTATCTCTCCGGCTTCTATTTTTTTCTCAGTTTACTACTGTGTCCTCGTGTCTGTTGCAGGTGTAAAGAAGTCTTTATCACGTCTCTCATCTTCGCTTATAGTCTTGTATATAGCTATCATGTCTCCTCTCTGCTATCAGCCAGCCTGGAGAGTACGTGGAGAGGGTTTCGGAGGTCAACGCCCCCTCGGCCCGGTCTGTGACGAGGCCTCGCACACCCTTCCATCATAACTCATGTTTTTCAGCTCTGGTAACTAGATTGTAGTTCTGTTTTGGACCTTTTCTAACTTACCTACATGTTCTCTTAGAGGTGGGCACCACACGGCTGCTGCATATTGCAATTTTTAACATTGCACCATCGCCATGTTTGAAGGTTTGTTTATAGTTTGTTAGTTTGGCGTACGAGTTTTTCACAGGCGTTACATACGCTTGTTCCTAGGACCACTAACAGTGTGATACGCACTGGGACCACTAACAGTGTGATATACACTGGGACCACTAACAGTGTGATATACACTGGGACCACTAACAGTGTGATATACACTGGGACCACTAACAGTGTGATATACAATGGGACCACTAACAGTGTGATATACACTGGGACCACTAACAGTGTGATATACACTGGGACCACTAACAGTGTGATATATACTGGGACCACTAACAGTGTGATATACACTGGGACCACTAACAGTGTGATATACACTGGGACCACTAACAGTGTGATATACACTGGGACCACTAACAGTGTGATATACACTGGGACCACTAACAGTGTGATATACACTGGGACCACTAACAGTGTGATACACACTGGAACCACTAACAGTGTGATACTGGGACCACTAACAGTGTGATATACACTGGGACCACTAACAGTGTGATACACACTGGGACCACTAACAGTGTGATACACACTGGGACCACTAACAGTGTGATACACACTGGGACCACTAACAGTGTGATACACACTGGGACCACTAACAGTGTGATACACACTGGGACCACTAACAGTGTGATATCACTGGGACCACTAACAGGTGATATACACTGGGACCACTAACAGTGTGATATACACTGGGACCACTAACAGTGTGATATACACTGGGACCACTAACAGTGTGATATACACTGGGACCACTAACAGTGTGATATACACTGGGACCACTAACAGTGTGATATACACTGGGACCACTAACAGTGTGATATACACTGGGACCACTAACAGTGTGTATACACTGGACCACTAACAGTGTGAACACACTGGACCACTAACAGTGTGATACTGGGACCACTAACAGTGTGATATACACTGGGACCACTAACAGTGTGATACACACTGGGACCACTAACAGTGTGATACACACTGGGACCACTAACAGTGTGATAACACTGGGACCACTAACAGTGTGATACACACTGGGACCACTAACAGTGTGATACACACTGGGACCACTAACAGTGTGATACACACTGGGACCACTAACAGTGTGATACACACTGGGACCACTAACAGTGTGATACACACTGGGACCACTAACAGTGTGATACACACTGGGACCACTAACAGTGTGATACACACTGGGACCACTAACAGTGTGATATACACTGGGACCACTAACAGTGTGATATACACTGGGACCACTAACAGTGTGATATACACTGGGACCACTAACAGTGTGATATACACTGGGACCACTAACAGTGTGATATACACTGGGACCACTAACAGTGTGATATACACTGGGACCACTAACAGTGTGATATACACTGGGACCACTAACAGTGTGATATACACTGGGACCACTAACAGTGTGATATACACTGGGACCACTAACAGTGTGATATACACTGGGACCACTAACAGTGTGATATACACTGGGACCACTAACAGTGTGATATACACTGGGACCACTAACAGTGTGATATACACTGGGACCACTAACAGTGTGATATACACTGGGACCACTAACAGTGTGATATACACTGGGACCACTAACAGTGTGATATACACTGGGACCACTAACAGTGTGATATACACTGGGACCACTAACAGTGTGATATACACTGGGACCACTAACAGTGTGATACACACTGGGACCACTAACTTAGCATACCTTAGGCTAATCTTTTCAATATATCACTACAAACTGGCATAGTGCCAGACAAGTGGAAAATGGCAAATGTAATACCTATTTACAAAGCAGGTGACAGGTCCTTAGCTTCGAACTATAAACCAATAAGCCTTACCTCCATAGTGGGAAAATTTATGGAATCAATTGCCGAGGCAATTCTTAGCCATCTTGAAAGGCATAAATGGATTAATGAATCTCAGCACGGTTTTACAAAGGGGCGTTCCTGTCTTACGAATTTACTAACTTTTTTCACTAAGGTGTTTGAGGAGGTAGATCATGGTATTGAATATGATAGTGTATATGGACTTCAGTAAGGCTTTTGATAGAGTTCCACATCAGAGGCTATTGAGGAAAATTAAGGTACACGGAATAGGAGAAATTTTTTCCTGGGTAGAGGCATGGTTGACAAATAGGCAGCAGAGACTTTACATAAATGGGTAGAAATCGGAATGGGGGCACGTCACAAGCGGTGTTCCACAGGGGTCAGTGTTGGGCCCCTTATTTTTCACAATTTGCATGAACGACATAGATGAGGGAATAAACAGCGACATAAGCAAATTTGCTGATGACACCAAAATAGACCGTCCAATTCATTCTAATGAGGACATTAGAGCACTCCAGGATGATTTGAATAGACTGATGCAGTGGTCGGAGAAGTGGCAGATGCAGTTTAATATAGACAAATGCAAAGTTCTAAATGTTGGGCAGGACAATAACCATGCCACATATAAACTAAATAATGTAGATCTTAATACTACTGATTGCGAGAAGGATTTAGGAGTTCTGGTTAGCAGTAATCTGAAACCAAGACAACAGTGCATAAGTGTTCGCAATAAATCTAACAGAATCCTTGGCTTCATATCAAGAAGTATATATAATAGAAGTCCTCAGGTTGTTCTTCAACTCTATATATCTTTGGTTAGGCCTCATTTAGATTATGCTGCACAGTTCTGGTCACCGTATTACAGAATGGATATAAATGCACTGGAAAACGTATAAAGGAGGATGACAAAGTTGATCCCTTGTATCAGAAATCTTCCCTATGAGGATAGACTGAGGGCCCTGAATCTGCACTCTCTGAAAAGTACTAGAATTAGGGGGAATTTGACTGAGGTGTATAAATGGAAAACAGGAGTAAATAAAGAGGATGAAAATAGTGCTAAAAATATCTAGCCTAGACAGGACTCGCAG